>JAODAL010019725.1:0-71227 GCA_025379985.1 Phyllomedusa bahiana | reverse complement strand
GTTTAGGGATAATAAAAGGTTTTTTGGCATTTTAAAAATTTTCCCCGGGTGGTGACTTAAAAAAAATTGTGTTATTAAAATTTTTCTGAAAAGTAGCTTTTTTAAAAAAAGGTTGGGATGCCCAAAAAGTGAAAAAAAAAAAAATATTTAAAAATGTATACGGATAAAAAACGGTTTTTTTGGGAAAACCCCTAGAAATTTTAAAACCTGTGGGGGAACTAAAAAGGGTTAAATGTTTTCCAAATTTAATGCAAAGAAGCTCTTTCACAAAAGTTTGGGCTGACCAAAGGGAAAAAAAAAACCCCTGTTAAAAAAAATGTTAGGTTAATAAACGGTATTTTTGGCCCCTATAAATTTTCACCTTGGTGACTCCCAAAAAAAATTGCTGTATTCAAATTTAATTTGTTTGGGTCCCTTCTATCTTAATGCTTGACGGGCCAAAAAGTGAAAATAACACCTGTTAAAATTTGGTTTACAGAAATAAAACTTTTTTTTTGGCCCTATAAATTTCACCTGTGGGATACAAAATTGCTGTTTTCAAATTTAAGTGTTTAGGTACCTATATCAACAAAGCTTGATGCCAAAAGTGAAAAAAAAACACCTTTTTGGAAATGTATAGGATAAAAACACGTTATTTTTGGCCCCTATCAATTAACCGGGGGTGATACAAATTGCTGTATTCAATTTTGTAACTGAAAAAAGTAGCTCTATAAACAAAGCTTGTGACAAAAGTGAAAAAAAAACCCTGTCTAAATGTTTCGGAAAATTTAAACGGTTTTTTTTGGCCCCTTTTAAATTAAACTGTAGGGGACTACAAAATTGCTTATTAAAAATTTAAACGAAAATTAGCTCTAATAAAACAAACCCTTAAATGCCCAAAAAAGGGGAAAAAAACACCTGTTAAAATGGTATACGGTTAATTTAAAACGGTTTTTTTGGGGAAACCTTTCTTTTCCCACCTGTGGTGACTACAAAATTGTGTATTAAAATTTTAAACTGAAAAGGTAGCTTTTTAAAAAAAGCTTGATTTGATCAAAAGTGAAAAAAAAAAAAACATGGTTTTGGAAATGTATCCCCGGAAAATTTAAAAGGTTTTTTTGGCCCCTTTTCCTTTAACATGTGGGGGACTACAAAGTTGTGGATTCAAATTTAATTTGAATGGGGGTCTATAAACAAGCGGGCCCTGCGCCAAAGTGAAAAAAAAAAAACTTTATCTGAATTGTATACGGGATTAAAAGGTTTTTTGGCACCCTATAAACCTGTGGTGACTACAAAATTGCTGGATTAAATTTTTTAACTGAAAGGTGGCATATCAAAAAGCGGGAAAGGGGCCCAAAAATTGAAAAAAAAACCTATCTAAAAATTTTAAAAGGAAAAATAAAAGTGGATTTTTTGCCCTAACAAATAAAAACCTTGCAGTTACTAGAAAAAATTTTTTATTAATTTTAAGGCAATGCAAGTCTAAAAAAATTTTTTGGTGACAATATCCGTACCCCTTTTTTGAGCCTTGTCGGGTTTTCCCGCCCAGGGGCCCCCTCCCCCCCCCCCCCCCAAAAAAACCCCCCCCCCCGGCCCTTGGCTTTTCAGTGGTAGTTCCCCCTTTTTAAAATTTCTCCCTAACAAACTAAAATTGCAAAATTTTGATTTTAAAAAATTTAAGGAACACAGAAAAAATTTTGCGTGGCTTGTGAAAAAATTTGAATATTTTCGCCCCAAAGTGTTTCCCTGAGCTGTTTGGCAGAGGAAAAAAGTCCCCCTTTCTGTATGGACGTTTGGAACACACTAAACTTGAAAAGGGAAAGGGGGTTGTTCTTTTGGTTAAAAGGGAGCTTGTGTTTTTTCCACCCAAAAATCGAAAACCCTTACACCCCCAGTCATAAAGTCGCACACCCCCCATTCCCCGCTCTTTTTTGTAAGTGATTTGTTGGCCCAAAAAGGGACAGGAAGCGCCGAAAATGGCGGGGTTTATTAATAGATTTGGCACAGTTTTTAAACCCCTTTTTTAAATCCCCCGGTGATCGACAAAATCCGATCAACGTAAAATTAAAACCGTCCCGATTTAAACTTTGTCGATAAAAATTCGTCAACACTAGAACAAAACAATTTTGAGGTGGCCCCAACAAATGCTTGTTGGGCCCCAAGTATGGGAACCCAGAGGGCCAAGGTTAGAAATGGGAAGTTTAGCCCAAACCAATGTCGGTAATTTTACCCTGAGGGGACTTATCACGTTTTTTTGGGCTGAATGATCCTTTACACCCCAGGGAAAGGGAGAATCAGAAATGTGTAGGTGTACGTGATTTAAAAGGGGTGAATTAAAAATTCCAATTTGGGTTTAAAGGTTGCCTTCCACATTGATGGGGGGCCCCGGGGGAAAAGGCCAAAAAAATATTTCCCGGGCCCAAAAACTTTAGTTGTTTTCCCTTCCAGCAATTTTTTGTAGGGTGTTTGTTCTTTTAATTTTTTTACCTGACATCAAAAATGTCCATCTTTTCAATGAAGTAAAAAATTTTGACTAAATGGAAAAGCAACCCTTTTAAACAAAAAATATAAAAAAAGGTGTTTCCCTTCCCATCCTTAGTTTTTCTTTACTAGCAAAGGGGGTTTTTGCCACGATGTAACTTTTGACGGGGGGGATTCCAAAACGGGGTTTATTTAATCACTTTTCAAAATTTATATGTGTTGAAAAAAAGGAAAAGCTGTGAAACGGCAGCTTTGCTCAGTAAACCCTTAGTTACCTGAAAGTTTACATTAAAACATGACCAGAGGGGGAAGGAACAGGGGGCTGATCGGGCCCCAGCTTGCGTGTTTGCCTTCTTATTGATGACAGGGAACATGAAGGGAGCTTTCAAAGGGGCTGGTGGGGAAAGGCAGTGTATGAGTCTGTCTGCTGTATAAAAGAACCCAAATTATTGTAATGTTATTATTTGAGAAAAACTTATGAGGACGCCCCCCTTTTTCCCTAAATCTCTGCTCACCCCCCCCTCTTACCCCGGAATGTTATGATCAGAATGATTTGTTTAAATTTCCTCTGAGCTGATAATGAGGAAAAGGAAACCCTTCCCTTACCTCCAAAACCCCTTTAAGTAAAATTTCTTCAGAAAAAAGTTTCCTAACATGGAGGGGCCCGTGCAGCTGATAATTACACAAAAAGCAAAAAGAAAAAATGATCTCCAATCCATTAAATTAGAAAAACTCTTCTTTACTTTATACATTTAAAAATCCATAAGAATATAAAAAAAATGCGTGTTATATTTCCAAAGGCTTACACTTTTCAATTCACCTGGGGTGACTACAAAACTGCTGTATTCAAATTTAACTGCAAAGTAGCTCTATCAACAAAGCTTGACTGACCAAAAGTCAAAAAAAAACCCTGTCTGAAATGTATACGGATAATAAACGGTATTTTTGGCACCTATCAATTCACCTGTAGTGACTACAAAATTGCTGTATTCAAATTTAACTGCAAAGTAGCTCTATCAACAAAGCTTGACTGACCAAAAGTGAAAAAAACACCTGTCTGAAATGTATACGGATAATAAACGGTATTTTTGGCACCTATCAATTCACCTGTGGTGACTACAAAATTGCTGTATTCAAATTTAACTGCAAAGTAGCTCTATCAACAAAGCTTGACTGACCAAAAGTGAAAAAAAACACCTGTCTGAAATGTATACGGATAATAAAAGGTATTTTTGGCACCTATCAGTACACCTGTGGTGACTACAAAGTTGCTGGATTCAAATTTAACTGCAAGGTGGCTCTATCAACAAAGCTGGCCTGCGCCAAAGTGAAAAAAAACACGTATCTGAAATGTATACGGGATAATAAAAGGTATTTTTTGGCACCTATCAACCTGTGGTGACTACAAAATTGCTGGATTCAAATTTAACTGCAAGGTGGCTATATCAACAAAGCTGGACTGGGCAAAATTGAAAAAGAACACCTATCTGAAATGTATACTGATAATAAAAGTGGAGTTTTGCACCTAACAAATAGACCTGCAGTTACTAGAAAAAATCTGTATCCTAATATAAGGCACTGCAATGTCTAAAACAAAGTTTTGGCTGTACAATATCCAGTATCCTTTATAGAGCTTGTCTGTGTTCGCCCACGGCCCCCTCCCCCCCCCCCCCCCCCGGTCCTCCCTGTGACTTTACAGTGGTAGATACTCCATTAAAATTCTCTGCCTAACTACCTAAAATCTGCAAATCTCTGATCTAACTAACTTCTAAGGATCACAGCTAAAAGTAGCGCTGTCTTTGTGAAAAAATAGAATAATTTCGCTAAGCTGTTTGCTGAGCTGTTTGGACAGAGGCAGAGCGCACGTCCTACTGCTATGAGACGCTGACACACACTGATCATGAACAGGAAGGGCTGTTCTATGTAAAAGGAGAGCATGTGATTTTTCCAGCCAATCGCAACCATACACATCCCAGTCATGACGTCGCACACACATCTCACCCTGCTCTATTTTGTAAGCTGATTTTGCTGGCCGCACAAAATGACAGGAAGCGCCGAAAATGGCGCGATATTAATAGATTATGCACAGATTTTAACCTAAATTATCGCGTGATCGACAAAATCCGATCAACGTAAATACCGTGCCGATTTCAACTTTGTCGATAATAATCGCTCAACACTAAACTAACACAATGATTGAGGTGGTCCCACAAATGCTTAGTTGGGTCCAAGTATGGGGAATCAGAGGGCCAAGGTTAGTACTTGGAAGTCTTAGTCCAACCAATGTCGGTAATTTCTAGCTGAGTGACATATCACGTTTTCTTGCTGAATGATCCCATACACCCCACGGAAGAGAATCAGCATGTGTAGGTGTACGTGATTTGAAAGGTTGAATTCAAATTCAATTCGGTTAAGAGTGCCTTCCACATAGATGAGTGGGCCCGGAAAAATGCCACAACAATATTTCCCACACCATAACATAGCTTGTGTTCTTCCAGCAATTGTTGTAGGGTGTTTGTTCTTTTAAATGTTTTTCACCTGACATCCACAATGTCCATCTATTCAATGAAGTAGAAAATGTGACTCACTGGAAAAGCAACCCTTTACACCAAAAAATATAAAAAAAAAAGGTTTGTTTACCACTCCCCACCCTTTAGTTATCCGTACTAGTTAAAGGGGTTTTGCCACGATGTAACGTTGGACGTGGGATCTCCCAAAATGGGTATTTAATCACTTTTCTAAATATATGTGATTGCAAAAAGTGAACCTGTGAGAACTGCAGCATTTGCTCAGTCCCCTTAGTTCCCTGAAAGTTTACAAATTTGACATGACCAGAGGGGCTGACAGGAGCTGATCTGGCCACGCTTGCTTGTTTGCACTTCTTATTGATGACAGGGAACATGAATGAGCTTTCAAGGGGCTGGTGAGAAAGTGCAGTGTATGAGTCTGTCTGCTGTATAGAGAATTTATTAAATTTTATTGTTATTATTTGAGTAAACTTATGAGCGCTCCCTTCTTCCTCACTCTTGCTCACCCCTCCTCTTACCCCTTTCTGTTCATGACTCAGCAATGATTTGTTTATATTTCCTCTGAGCTGATAATGAGGTAAGGAACTCACTTACCCCCCAAAACCCCTTTAAGTGAATTTCTCAGAAAAAAGCTTTCCCCACACTGGAGAGTCCGTGCAGCTGATAAAATTTCACAAAAAGCAAAAAGAAAAAATGATCTCCCAAACCAGTTTAAAATTTGAAAACTCTTCTTTTATACTTTTAATAAATCCATAAGAATATAAAAAAAATGCGTGTTATTTTTTCCAAAGGCTTACACTTTTCAATTTCACCCGTGGTGACTAAAAAAATTGGTGTATTCAAATTTAACTGCAAAGTAGCTCTATCAACAAAGCTTGAAATGAAACCAAAAGTGAAAAAAAAACACCTGTCTGAAATGTATACGGATAATTAAACGGTATTTTTTGCACCTATCAATTCACCTGTGGTGCTACAAAATTGCTGTATTCAAATTTAACTGCAAAGAGCTCTTATCAACAAAAGCTTGACTGACCAAAAGTTTAAAAAAAAAACTGTCTGAAATGTATACAGATAATAAAAGTTATTTTTGGCACCTATCAATTCACCTGTGGTGACTACAAAGTTGCTGTGTTCAAATTTAACTGCAAGCAGCTCTATAACAAAGCTTGACTGACCAAAAGTGAAAAAAAAAAACCTTCTGGGAAAAGTATACGGATAATAAACGGGATTTTTGGGACATATCAATTCACCTGTGGTGACTACAAATTGCTGTATTCAAATTTAACTGCAAGTAGCTCTATCAACAAAGCTTGACTGACCAAAAGTGAAAAAAAACACTGTCTGAACTATATACGGATAATAAACGGTATTTTTGGCACCTATCAAATCACCCGTGGTGACTACAAAATTGCTGTATTCAAATTTAACTGCAAAGTGCTCTATCACAAAGCTTGACTGACCAAAGTGAAAAATACACCTGTCTGAAATTTTATACGGTAATAAACGGTATTTTTGGCACCTATCAATTCACCTGTGGTGACTACAAAATTGCTGTATTCAAATGTAACTTGAAAGTAGCTCTATCAACAAAGCTTGATGACCCAAAAGTGTAAAAAAACACCAGTCTGAAATGTATACGGATAATAAACGATATTTTTGGCACCCAAACAATTCACCCGTGGTGACTAACAAAATTGCTGTATTCAAATTTAACTGCAAAGTAGCTCTATCAACAAAGCTTGACTGACCAAAAGTGTAAAAAAAAAACTGTCTGAAATGTATAAGGTAATAAACGGTATTTTTGGCACCTATCATTTCCCTGTGGTGACTACAAAATTGCTGTATTCAAATGTAACTGCAAAAATAGCTCTATCAACAAAGCTTGACTGACCAAAAGTGAAAAAAAAAACCAGTCTGACAAGTATTTCGGATAATAAACGGTATTTATTTGGGACCTATCAATTCACCTGTAGTGATACAAAATTGCTGTATTCAAATTTAACTGCAAAGTTAGCTTATCAACAAAGCTTGACTGACCAAAAGTGAAAAAAAACACTGTCTGAAAGTATACGGATAATAAACGGTATTTTTGGCACCTATCAATTCACCTGTTGGTGACTACAAAATTGCTGTATTCAAATTTAACTGCCCAAAATAGCTCTATCAACAAAGCTTGACTGACCAAAAAGTGAAAAAAACACCTGGGCTGAATGTGTACGGGATAATAAAAGGTATTTTTGGCACCTATCAGTACACCTGTGGTGACTACAAAGTTGCTGGATTCAAATTTAACTGCAAGGTGGCTCTATCAACAAAGCTGGCCTGAGCCAAAGTGAAAAAAACACGTATCTGAAATGTATACGGGATAATAAAAGGTATTTTTTGGCACCTATCAACCTGTGGTGACTACAAAAATTGCTGGATTCAAATTTAACTGCAAGGTGGCTATATCAACAAAGCTGTATCTGAAATGTATACTGATAATAAAAGTAGAGTTTTGCACCTAACAAATAGACCTGCAGTTACTAGAAAAGATCTGTATCCTAATATAAGGCAATGCAATGTCTAAACAAAGTTTTGGCTGTACAATATCCAGTATCCTTTATAGAGCTTGTCTGTGTTCGCCCACGGTCCCCTCCACCCCCCTCCCCCTCACCCGGTCCTCCCTGTGACTTTACAGTGGTAGATACTCCATTAAAATTCTCTGCCTAACTACCTAAAATCTGCAAATCTCTGATCTAACTAACTTCTAAGGATCACAGCTAAAAGTAGCGCTGTCTTTGTGAAAAAATAGAATAATTTCGCTAAGCTGTTTGCTGAGCTGTTTGGACAGAGGCAGAGCGCACGTCCTACTGCTATGAGACGCTGACACACACTGATCATGAACAGGAAGGGCTGTTCTATGTAAAAGGAGAGCATGTGATTTTTCCAGCCAATCGCAACCATACACATCCCAGTCATGACGTCGCACACACATCTCACCCTGCTCTATTTTGTAAGCTGATTTGCTGGCCGCCAAAATGACAGGAAGCGCCGAAAATGGCGCGATATTAATAGATTATGCACAGATTTTAACCTAAATTATCGCGTGATCGACAAAATCCGATCAACGTAAATACCGTGCCGATTTCAACTTTGTCGATAATAATCGCTCAACACTAGAACTAACACAATGATTGAGGTGGTCCCACAAATGCTTAGTTGGGTCCAAGTATGGAGAATCAGAGGGCCAAGGTTAGTACTTGGAAGTCTTAGTCCAACCAATGTCGGTAATTTCTAGCTGAGTGACATATCAGTTTTTTGCTGAATGATCCCATACACCCCACGGAAGAGAATCAGCATGTGTAGGTGTACGTGATTTGAAAGGGTGAATTCAAATTCAATTCGGTTAAGAGTGCCTTCCACTTTGATGAGTGGGCCCGGAAAATGCCACAAAAATATTTCCCAGAACATAACATAGCTTGTGTTCTTCCAGCAATTGTTGTAGGGTGTTTGTTCTTTTAATGTTTTTCACCTGACATCACAATGTCCATCTATTCAATGAAGTAGAAAATGTGACTCACTGGAAAAGCAACCTTTACACAAAAAATATAAAAAAAAAGGTGTTTACCACTCCCATCCTTAGTTATCCGTACTAGTTAAAGGGGTTTTGCCACGATGTAACGTTGACGTGGGATCTCCCAAAATGGGTATTTAATCACTTTTCTAAATATATGTGATTGCAAAAAGTGAAGCCTGTGAGAACTGCAGCATTGCTCAGTCCCCCTTAGTTACCTGAAAGTTTACATTAGACATGACCAGAGGAGCTGACAGGAGCTGATCTGGCCCACGCTTGCGTGTTTGCACTTCTTATCTGATGACAGGGAACATGAATGAGCTTTCAAGGGGCTGGTGAGAAAGTGCAGTGTATGAGTCTGTCTGCTGTATAGAGAATCCACTATTGTAATGTTATTATTTGAGTAAACTTATGAGACGCTCCCTTCTTCCTCACTCTCTGCTCACCCCCTCCCTCTTACCCCTGCAGTGTTCATGACTCAGCATGATTTGTTTATATTCTCCTCTGAGCTGATAATGAGGTAAGGAACTCACTTACCTCCAAAACCCCTTTAAGTGAATTTCTTCAGAGAAAGCTCCTCACACTGGAGAGTCCGTGCAGCTGATAATTACACAAAAAGCAAAAAGAAAAAATGATCTCCAATCCAGTAAATTAGAAAAACTCTTCTTTACTTTATACATTTAAAAATCCATAAGAATATAAAAAAAATGCGTGTTATATTTCCAAACGCTTACACTTTTCAGCCCATATGGTCCTTGATCACAGAATAGAAATGAATAATTACATTGATGAATTTAACTGATAAGTAAACCAATAGCAGATGAGATCACATACTATGCAAGCTAACCCCTTTTTACTAAATTCAACTGAAATTTCTAAGATAATTTTTTTAATTTGTTCCGGTTGGATATCGAGCATGTAGATTAACTATCCAAAAGGCTTCTCTATGGCTGGGTTGATATGCATATTTAGTGTAGTTCAGTGCTTAACGGGATACCTTAAGGACTCTAAAATTGTTCTACAAGCCCTTAGTTCTCAACATTCGCAAGAATCTTTTATGTGGATGACTTGCAGTTTTGTAAGCCTCTATTCCTGCATCCCCCATGCATAAATTTCAGAGACAATATTGTGTCATCTTTCAAAATACAGCCATATTTCTTCATCATATTTACAGGATTTTCTTCTTATGTGTCTTGAATATTTATTACATTTTAACTACTTTTGCTTTGATAGAGTCTCTATTTGTAATTGGCCTGAGCCCTATGTGCTTGAAATTTTCTCCATCACTGACCAATTTGTAGATAGTGTGGTCGGAGGAAAATTACTTTTCTCCCAGCAATCCATTTTTTGCCAAGATCTCTTGTACTGGCGCTACGTGGACGATCTTTTGATCGTCTGGTCATCTGATGTAGCATCCATGCAATTTTCTTTTTAAAATACAACAATGAGAATAATCTACATTTAAAACTCACTGTACATACAGAAAAAAATGGAACCTCTTTTCTTGACATTACATTGACAGGTGATGCATATACAGGCAACTTATGACTCAGCTGCACCTATCAATTCACCTGTGGTGACTACAAAATTGCTGTATTCAAATTTAACTGCAAAGTAGCTCTATCAACAAAGCTTGAATGACCAAAAGTGAAAAAAACACCTGTCTGAAATGTATACGGATAATAAACGTTATTTTTGGCACCTATCAATTCACCTGTGGTGACTACAAAATTGCTGTATTCAAATTTAACTGCAAAGTAGCTCTATCAACAAAGCTTGACTGACCAAAAGTGAAAAAAACACCTGTCTGAAATGTATACGGATAATAAACGGTATTTTTGGCACCTATCAATTCACCTGTAGTGACTACAAAATTGCTGTATTCAAATTTAACTGCAAAGTAGCTCTATCAACAAAGCTTGACTGACCAAAAGTGAAAAAAAACACCTGTCTGAAATGTATACGGATAATAAACGGTATTTTTGGCACCTATCAATTCACCTGTGGTGACTACAAAATTGCTGTATTCAAATTTAACTGCAAAGTAGCTCTATCAACAAAGCTTGACTGACCAAAAGTGAAAAAAAACACCTGTCTGAAATGTATACGGATAATAAAAGGTATTTTTGGCACCTATCAGTACACCTGTGGTGACTACAAAGTTGCTGGATTCAAATTTAACTGCAAGGTGGCTCTATCAACAAAGCTGGCCTGCGCCAAAGTGAAAAAAACACGTATCTGAAATGTATACGGGATAATAAAAGGTATTTTTTGGCACCTATCAACCTGTGGTGACTACAAAATTGCTGGATTCAAATTTAACTGCAAGGTGGCTATATCAACAAAGCTGGACTGGGCAAAATTGAAAAAGAACACCTATCTGAAATGTATACTGATAATAAAAGTGGAGTTTTGCACCTAACAAATAGACCTGCAGTTACTAGAAAAGATCTGTATCCTAATATAAGGCAATGCAATGTCTAAACAAAGTTTTGGCTGTACAATATCCAGTATCCTTTATAGAGCTTGTCTGTGTTCGCCCACGGCCCCCCCCCCCCCCCCCCCCGGTCCTCCCTGTGACTTTACAGTGGTAGATACTCCTTTAAAATTCTCTGCCTAACTACCTAAAATCTGCAAATCTCTGATCTAACTAAATTCTAAGGATCACAGCTAAAAGTAGAGCTGTCTCTGTGAAAAATAGAATAATTTCGCTAAGCTGTTTGCTGAGCTGTTTGGACAGAGGCAGAGCGCACGTCCTACTGCTATGAGACGCTGACACACACTGATCATGAACAGGAAGGGCTGTTCTATGTAAAGGAGAGCATGTGATTTTTCCAGCCAATCGCAACCATACACATTCCAGTCATGACGTCGCACACACATCTCACCCTGCTCTATTTTGTAAGCTGATTTGCTGGCCGCCAAAATGACAGGAAGCGCCGAAAATAGCGCGATATTAATAGATTATGCACAGATTTTAACCTTAAATTTATCGCGGTGATCGACAAATCGATCACGTAAATTACCGTGCCGATTTCAACTTTGTCGATAATAATCGCTCAACACTAGAACTAACACAATGATTGAGGTGGTCCCACAAATGCTTAGTTGGGTCCAAGTATGGGGAATCAGAGGGCCAAGGTTAGTACTTGGAAGTCTTAGTCCAACCAATGTCGGTAATTTCTAGCTGAGTGACATATCACGTTTTCTTGCTGAATGATCCCATACACCCCACGGAAGAGAATCAGCATGTGTAGGTGTACGTGATTTGAAAGGGTGAATTCAAATTCAATTCGGTTAAGAGTGCCTTCCACATTGATGAGTGGGCCCGGAAAATGCCACAAAAAAATTTCCCAGACCATAACATAGCTTGTGTTCTTCCAGCAATTGTTGTAGGGTGTTTGTTCTTTTAATGTTTTTCACCTGACATCACAATGTCCATCTATTCAATGAAGTAGAAAATGTGACTCACTGGAAAAGCAATCCTTTACACAAAAAATATAAAAAAAAAGGTGTTTACCACTCCCATCCTTAGTTATCCGTACTAGTTAAAGGGGTTTTGCCACGATGTAACGTTGACGTGGGATCTCCCAAAATGGGTATTTAATCACTTTTCTAAATATATGTGATTGCAAAAAGTGAAGCCTGTGAGAACTGCAGCATTGCTCAGTCCCCCTTAGTTACCTGAAAGTTTACATTAGACATGACCAGAGGAGCTGACAGGAGCTGATCTGGCCCACGCTTGCGTGTTTGCACTTCTTATCTGATGACAGGGAACATGAATGAGCTTTCAAGGGGCTGGTGAGAAAGTGCAGTGTATGAGTCTGTCTGCTGTATAGAGAATCCACTATTGTAATGTTATTATTTGAGTAAACTTTTTGAGACGCTCCCTTCTTCTCACTCTCTGCTCACCCCCTCCCTCTTACCCTGCAGTGTTCATTGGACTCAGCATGATTTGTTTATATTCTCCTCTGAGCTGATAATGAGGTAAGGAAACTCACTTACCTCCAAAACCCTTTAAGTGAATTTCTTCAGAGAAAGCTCCTCACACTGGAGAGTCCGTGCAGCTGATAATTACACAAAAAGCAAAAAGAAAAAAAGATCTCCAATCCAGTAAATTAGAAAAACTCTTCTTTACTTTATACATTTAAAAATCCATAAGAATATAAAAAAAATGCGTGTTAGATTTCCAAACGCTTACACTTTTCAGTCCATATGGTCCTTGATCACAGAATAGAAATGAATAATTACATTGATGAATTTAACTGTTAAGTAAACCAATAGCAGATGAGATCACATACTATGCAAGCTTACCCCTTTTTACTAAATTCAACTGAAATTTCTAAGATAATTTTTTTAATTTGTTCCGGTTGGATATCGAGCATGTAGATTAACTATCCAAAAGGCTTCTCTATGGCTGGGTTGATATGCATATTTAGTGTAGTTCAGTGCTTAACGGGATACCTTAAGGACTCTAAAATTGTTCTACAAGCCCTTAGTTCTCAACATTCGCAAGAATCTTTTATGTGGATGACTTGCAGTTTTGTAAGCCTCTATTCCTGCATCCCCCATGCATAAGTTTCAGAGACAATATTGTGTCATCTTTCAAAATACAGCCATATTTCTTCATCATATTTACAGGATTTTCTTCTTATGTGTCTTGAATATTTATTACATTTTAACTACTTTTGCTTTGATAGAGTCTCTATTTGTAATTGGTCTGAGCCCTAATGGGCTTGAAATTTTCTCCATCACTGACCAATTTGTATATAGTGTGGTGGGAGGAAAATTACTTTTCTCCCAGCAATCCATTTTTTGCCAAGATCTCTTGTACTGGCGCTACGTGGACGATCTTTTGATCGTCTGGTCATCTGATGTAGCATCCATGCAATTTTCTTTTTAAAATACAACAATGAGAATAATCTACATTTAAAACTCACTGTACATACAGAAAAAAATGGAACCTCTTTTCTTGACATTACATAGACAGGTGATGCATATACAGGCAAATTATGACTCAGCTGTACCGCAAACCGTCAACAGGTAACACGATTTTGCACACGCCATATCTGCTCTTCCCACGGGAGAATATATTACAGCCAAGAATGCCTGTTCTAATCCTGATGACTTTAATGCTGAAGTCGTAAATATAAATTATGTCAATTGATTCTGGATAGAGCCAAAGCTCACACTATTAAAATCCATCGTGATACTTTGTTAAAAGAGAATGATCATATAAGTAAGAAATTATTTTTTTCAACGGCCTACAGTCTGGATTTTTCATTAATAAAAAAGATTTTTCTCAAGCATCCTCCATTATTGGAACAAGATCATATTTTTAAAGTTATCATTAGTGAAGGCATACAAATAATAATCCTTTACATAGTTTGTAAGGCCGAAAAAAGACAGACATCCATCACGTTCAACCTATTGTGCTGCAGTGTTGAACCAGAGGAAGGCAAAAAACCCCATGAGGTAGAAGCCAATTGTGCTCATTTTAGGGGAAAAATCCTTACTGACTCCCTTTCTGAACTCTGTTAGTGAATTCACCACGACAAGTTCCTCTAGCAGAGAGTTCCACAGTCTCACTGTTCTTTCAGTAAAGAATCCCTTTCTATGTGTATGTAGAAACTTTCTTTCCTCTAGACCTAACGGATGCCCCCCTGTTCTGGATACAGTCCTGGGTATAAATACATGTTGGGAGAGATCTCTATATTGACCTTTAATATATTTATACATATTTATTATGTCCCCCCAAAGTCATCTTTTCTCCAAACGAAATAACCCTAATCTTGCTAATCTTTCTGGGTACTGCAGTCCACCCCGTCCTTTTAAAATTTTGTTTCCCTCCTTTGAACCTATTCAAGCTCTACAATGTCTTTCCTGTAAACTGGTGCATAATACTGTACACAATACTCGATGTGTGGTCTGACCAGTAACTTGTAAAATGGGAGAATGATGTTCTCATCGTGTGCATCTATGCCCCTTTTAATACACCCCACGATCCAGTTTGCCTTGACAGCTGCTGCCTGACAATGGCTGCTACAATTAAGATTACGGTCCACTAGAATTCCCAAGTCCTTCTCCATGTCACTTTTTCCCAGTGTTTTAATCATGAAATTGACTTTTCCTTCCCATGTGCATAGCCTTGCATTTATCTGTGTTAATCCTCATCTGCCACTTTTGTCCAGGCCTCCAACTTATCCAGATCCCTTTGTAATAAAATATTGTCCTCTATTGTGTTGATTACTTTACAGAGCTTAGTGTCATCTTCAAATATTGATTTTCTACTGGGCAATCCATGTTAAGATCGTTAATGAATACATTAAAGAGAATAGGACCTAATACTGACCCATATGGTAACCCACTGGTTCCAGGGATCCAGTCTGAGCATGTACCATTAATCCTCATGCTTTGTTTTCTATCACTCAGCCAGTTACTTGCCCACTTGCAAACATTTTACCCCAGTCCAGTTTAGAACTGACTTCCTCATAAAAGCTGATGAGATTAGTTTGACAGGACTGATCCTTCATAAACCCATGCTGGAATGGAGTTATATATTTATTTTCAGTGAAATACTCCAGTATAGCATCTTTTATAAAACCTTCAAATGTTTTACCTACAACAGAAGTGAAACAGAAGTGAAACTTACCGGACTTCAGTTTCCGTAATCACTTTTTGAATGTTGGCACCATTTGTTACCCGCCAATCCTTTGGGACATACCCCGTTATTATACAGTCTATAAATATTAAGACTAGGGGCCTGTCTGGGGGGCGTGGCCTGAGCAGGGGATGTGAGCGGTCGCTTGTCTCTCTCTCTCCCGGATCGAGCTCTAAAACGGCACAAATAACCCTTTACAGAGCAAACTGGCACTTAATTAAACCAGCTCTTCTGCTGCCTAAGACACCGCTCCGCTACCCGGCGTAAGATTCAGCTCATTCGGTGTCCTGTAACCGGAGTTCCGGAGCGAAGTCTCCTGCCCCCACCCCGGGTGTGGCGGGAAGTGGCGCCATCTCTAAAAGACTACCTTCGGCATCGGACGCCTGAGAGATTTACCTGGTACCCGGACTGGCGCTTCCACAGTGACACCGGCGCGATGGATCGTCCCGCTGCAGCTCCGTTCCTCGTCCTCCGGCAGCTTCGGGAAATCCCCCTCTCCTGAGAACACAGGCACAGAGGAATACAGCGGCGCACAGCGGCTCCCGGCCCGGGCGCAGAGAACAACAGCGCGCCTGGTCTGGTCCCCTCGAGCTGCAGAGACTACACAGAGAAGCCTCCTCTGATCAGATAAGTGCTTGGGCACCGGCATAGTGATCGGGGTGGATGCCAGGTGGTTCCCCTGAGACTACCTGCTTCTCCTGCTTTTATTCAGCTCTCCAGTTCCCCAGACAGCCTGCAGAAACCGGCCCTAACCCTACCTTGGTGCGCACGTGGCGAGCCGCCATTTTACTCACCCCCTCAGCAGCTTCAGTTAATCAGCCAGCCTGAGCCGCAGCACCTGCCTACTCCTTAGTGGGAACTAAACTCCTTCTCTTCAACAAAAAGCGGCATCTGTCACCTTGCTAAAGATAATGAGCCCCTTTTAGCTCGTTGATAGAGGGTAGCATCTGCTGCAGCCATAAAAAAAAAAACGATAGCTGCTATCTTATTGTTAAGGAGCCTCACCCAACATCTCATCAATAAAGTGCAGTGTTGGCTATCCCACTAATAAGGAGCAGCAACTGATAACACTAATAAATTCCAGCTTCTTCTACCCGGCTAGTAGAGAGCAGCACCTACCATCTTACTATTAAAGAGCAGCACCTACCACCTCACTAATAAGAAGCACCATCTGCTATTTCACTTGCAGAGAGCAATATTCATCATCTCTCTTTCTGAAAGTGACATCTACCATCTCACTATTGGAGATTAACATCTTTCATCTCACTATTATAAAGCAGCTCGCTGTCATTGCAATAATAAAAAGTGTCATCTCCCATCTCACTAATAAGGAACAACACCTGCCCATTTCACTAATAAAAGCAGCATCTCCCAGCTCACTAGTAAAGAGCAACATCTACACCATCTCACTAATCGAGAGCAGTCATTGACATCTTATCAATAAAAACACGCCTGCTTAGCATGAGTCTTCCACCCCATGGTAAACACTGATCTTGTCTTCCCGTTGAGAGCAGCTCTAGCTTATCATCCTAATAAAAGTGTATTTCACCTCACTGAAAATTGTCGCACCAGACATTTTGAGTGTTGTTACCGACTGTGCATTCTATATCGGCATCTCACGTGTTTCCTGCACTGCCTGCTACATCATTGTATTACATTAGAGCTGCACTGAACATCCCACTTATGAACTGAGCAAAGCCAGTCCCTCACATCTTACTATATTATCTGCACCTGTTATCTCCACTGATCCTATAAACCCCCTCCTGCCATCTCCAACCAAATTCTATACTGTAGTATTTGCCTAGGCACCAAATACGCCCTGTATCTGCCAACTCAATATATATAAGGCCTCAGTCACCATTTTACTGAGATTACCTCACCATTGCATGATTGTTTCAGCTACCGTAGTTAATTTGTACATTGACACTCGCCTCACCACGGTGAACAGCCTCCTTGCCATCCCATTGTTTAACGGCTGCTCCTGCCATCTCAACTTTAAGCCGCACCTGCCACAATACCGGCCTTCAGCAGCAACTGACAGCCCACTGGGCTCAAAACTGCATCTCACCCCATCCAATAACATCTAACCGTAACACATGGGAGGTCACCTCCAAAAAGAATACCAAATCACAACCTGCTAAACTTCCAGACTACTTCTCTACAATGCACAAAAAGAGACAAATCAAGAAAGGCTACAAAATCATTGGCCCCTCCTGTTCTGTCTCCTCAAGGGCAAAGTGTCAGTAGATCTAGATCATCAGTATGAACACGAGTCCCAAGCCTCTGACCTGCGTCCACTCTACAACGCCTTTTTTTCTTCATTTCGTGCAAGTCTAACAAGCATATTTCAAGGAATGATTTCTGACCTTAACGAGGATTTCCAGTCACTAGCGTTAGAACTGAGCATACGAAACCAAAAACTCAAATTTGCAGAACTACTCATAATTCCCCTCATAGACTCCAACAAATACCTTAGAGAAAAGTCAACGCCTCTCGAATAAAGTTTTAGACTTATAGGATAGATCCAGATGAAACAATGTTACGTATTAGAGGAATTCCTGAATCGGTTCTACCTGATCAACTGCACAAACTTCCTTAACTGATCTGATGCCACTACACCCTACCCAACTACAATTCTCAAGATTAGTCATCGACAGAATACATAGAATAGCCAAGCCAAGAAGTCTTCGCTCATCCAAATCAGAGGGATACAAATAGCCCCGTATCCATTTCTATCATGTAAAGAAGAATTTCCTGAAAGGCTCTTCGTAAAGTAGACTCTCTTTTCCTGAAAGATTTCAAACCATAGTCCTTATTCCCAGATCTCACGGCAAGCCACTAGCAGCGCAGACGCGAAATTTCAACCCTACACAAAACTCCTCATGGAAAAAGGAATCCCTTATAGATGGTGTTATATCCCCGTACAACTACTAAACACTAAAGATGTAACACAAATCATCTGTACCCACTCCAGACGAAGCGTGCTCCACCCTGAGCAATGGAACATGCTCCCCAGGTGATGATTCTAGTCCTGTCCTGAATAAGCTACCCTCGCACCTGAGATCTCACCTCGTTATGGTCCGTGAAATCCTCCCGCCTCCGCTCCAAGCTCAGCAATCTATGAACACCTGCTTTCAAACACACCCCTTGTGCCAGTCCTGTTCTTAGTACATCAGAGCTCCTCCCTTGAGAGAGACCACTCTTCCATCTCGATTTGTTTTAAGCTCTCTTACCTTCTCATGTATCGGCGGGACTGCCTCTTTTTTTTTTCCCTTCTCCTAAGGAATACTTGTCGACTACAAACAGTTTGCTCGTTTTACAATTGCTTTTGTTTACCTGTTATTACAACTCAGCGTGTAATGATCTTTCTTAGCCGCTCCTTTACCAAAACAAGACCTTCACTTTCGACCTCTTCCTTCTAAATTAATCAGCCTCAGCTCTTTTTTCCTACCATTAACATGGCGTTGAAACTATTCTCACATAATGTGAAAGGGTAAACTCACCCTTTAAAACGCTCCACTTATGTGGAAAGAGGTTACCAGGTCAAACTCGAATGTCATTATGTCTTCAGAGACACACAAGCCGCCCCTTCTTGAACCGATGCACATCGTCTTCACAATCGCCACTTTCCATACATTTTCCATCCATGTCTCACTTCCCCGAAAAAGAAAGCGGGTGTGGGCAATATGATTAAAAAATACAGTCGCCTTCCAGTCTTTTCAGTAATACAAGACCCCCTAGGTAGATACACAGTCATATTGATCTGTGAGAATAAACTCCACACCCTTTACGCTAATTGCCCTATACGCACCCAATCCAAGCAAATACCCTTTATCATGCAAACTAAACAGAGGCCAAGAGAGTGAGAAAGGGAGGCCCTAGTTATTTGTGGGGATTTTAATATCGTGATCGACAATGTTTTTAGATAGATCCACGTCACGTGTTCTCCTCCTGACATAGAAGTTAAAAATTTTACTTTTTGAAATCATCAGACATTAGGAGAAATCTACACTCATCCGAAAAGGATTCACTTTTTATTCCCACCCCCATTCGACTCATTCTCGAATCGATATTACTTTCTTGTGATAAAATAATCCTTCCTCAAGTTTTGCCCTCCAGATATCGGCCCACACACATGACGGATCACGCGCCAGAAAAGCTGCATATAATATCCTCCTTGCCTACGTTCTCAATCACGCATAAGGAGAATCAACAACTTTCAACTTAAATCTCCCAAAAATGTTGCATAACAGGAAAAAACACCTCCCCCGAAACTATTTTGACTTGAACATTAATTCGGTCGACCTCCCAACCTCACTCTGGTGTGCCCATAAGGCCTACATCCAGGGCATCTTTATACAACTTGCTAAGCAGATGTAAAAGAGATTATACCACACCCTAGAAACACTTCTCACACACATTCAGAAGGGTAGATAAAGCATATCAAAAATAAACCTATCACCTGAAAATAAAAAACACTTACCAACCTTCAAACGACCCCAACTCACTACCTTCAAAACTATGAGAGGAATCTCAGTCAATAAACTGGAAGTGCAATTTTATGTTCAAGGAGACCGTCCCTCTAAAATTCTTGCTCGAAGAATTAAATTAAAATCCAACAAGCCCGAACAAAAATAGCTATGGTATCAACTGATATGTAATCAGAAACTCAGAAATCCCTATAGATATCGCTAATGAATTTGCCGCTTTTCTACTCAAAGCTGTAGTAGATTTACAAAATGAAGAAAATTTTATTTATCCTTATATGAGGAGATATAACACCTTTCTGCAATCAGTAACCTTGCCCAAACTGAAGGATCACAACTATAGTCACTCAATGCCCCTTTTTCTATACTGAAATACAAAAAGTAATAAGAATCTAGTAAACTGCATAAAACACCAGGCCCGATGGCTCTACTAATGAATAATTATCAGCTATATACGAAATTTTGGCCCCCACAATGACCACAATGTTCACCCATAGATAGCCCCACACCAAACCCTCTCCAAAGAACTATTGCATGGCAAACCAATACTACAATACCAAAACAGGTAAACCTGAAAATAAATGTCGCAAATTACAGACCTATATCGCTATTGCATAGCCGAAATAAAAATATACGCCAAAAATACCTAGCCTCCAGAATTAATCTAATCCTCCCTTCTCACTGTACACAATGATCAAACAGGTTTTTTGTACCTGCAGACAGGCAGGGATGCCACCCGACACGTCTTCTAGATCTTGTTCAAATAGCAGGTAGCCTCAAACCCAATATCGGCCTTCATCTCGCTAGACGCCGCAAAGGCTTTCCGATAGAGTTAAATGGAGATATCTAGAACTAACCTACGAAATTTTGATATTCAGTTTCCTCTATCGCCAATTATGACTTGTATCTACCCCCTCAGCCTCAGTATTAACTTCAGGGATTTCTTTCGGACCATTTTAATCTTTACAAATGGTACACGTCAGGATGCCCTTTATTCCACCCCAAATTTTTGTTCTCCTAGCTTGAACCCCTAAGCTGAGAAGATTAGAAGCAACCCCTTAATATCCGGGATTACTACTCAAAACATTACTCACACAATCAGCCTTTACGCTGACGATCGTCATGCTATGGTCTCAAACCTCACTCATCAATCCCCCGCCATTTCGATACTTACATATTAATTCACCATGTCTCTTTTTATAAACAATAAAACTAAAATCTTACATTTTTTCCATCAATAATACGCTTTCCCAACTTCCATCTTATAAAGACTTTTGGTTTTACCCTAACACAGTCGTCTGTTAGATTACCTATGGATCAAATAATACTCTCCCCACAAACCACTCAACTACAAACATTGACCTTCAATACTCAGAATGGAGGCAGAGATAAAAAGAATGAATAAACTCCAATTATCTTGGTTTATAGCCAGAATTAACATCCTAAAAATGTTCTCGTATTTCGCCTCTAAGTTTATTTACCTTTGTTCCGCACCATTCCATATCTAGTACCCAATTCAATAATTACTAAATTACAACGATTATTTACAAACTTCATTTGGAATGGAAAAAAGGCAAGAGTTAAACAAACCCCCTCCTATTCCAAACCACAAAAATGGTGCCTGACCGTTCCCAACCTCCAAGTATATAACTTTGCGATCCTTTTAGAACAAGCTCATCCTTATGGTCAAATGACACATCCTCTCCCAGGGCATTCTTAGGAGGGCTCTTCTTCACCCCACTCCCAGTTACTTATTCATCATAAAGCAACATCCTGGGGGCCCCGACTCTGTCTTCTCCCTTCATCCCTGTCGTACCTCTTTAAGTAATGAAAGAATTATGTAGTTCGCACTCATGGGTCTCTCTTCCTAAGGAACACACTCGCTTTAGAAGTTCTACAGTTGTTTGGTAAGACAACCTTTTCATCAACGTCTTGGACCCATTTAAGACATAGTCTAGTGACCATTCTTTCATGAGTATTGAATCTTATAGTCCATTTGCAGACCTCACGCTTCACGACAACTGAGAAAGACCAAACAAACTACTTTTTACAATATCTGCAATTTAACATCTTATCTCCTCAATTAATTGGCCCCCACTCGCCTATTGCCCCATCTGACTGTCCATAAATTTTCTCATTCAAGAAAAAGGGCTTAGAAAAAGGTTTATCTTGCTCCCAATATGATCACTGTATAGACTAGTTTCAGACCAAATCCTCTTATACACTTAAATGGGAAAAAGAATTAGCTACACAGTTTTCTTCTGAACAGTGGAACAAAAGCCAACAACCGCCCCGTCACAACCTCTCTAAATGCCTTAATCATACTGAAATCATGCGTAAAAATCACCTTCGATTTGTATTTGTCACTACCCGCCTTGCCATATGAAGCAGGTCCTCTGTTTGTGCAGGAAAAGGGTTGTGGTCAACTGGGAACACTACTTCATATTGGTGGGGATTCCCAGCAAATATAAAAGCTGTGGAAGGAGATGTTCCGTCTGAATCTCGGATCACGGCTTCCACTGTAAACCTAAACCGCTAACTGCAGTATTAGATATAGACTCACAGAAATTCCTCCCTCCTTAAGAACCATATTCTTTCACCCTTAATCTTGGTCCGAACAGCAATCGCCGTGGCCTGGAAATCCTCTCATATCCCTACCCATCTCTGAAATCATCAATAAAATCAACTTCAATGTCATTGTGAATTAAAAGCTAGCGGATCCCCCGCATATTCGTCTTAAAAGAAGGTCGTTATGGAACCCTGGTTATCATCTAGATTCTGCTCTAACACTTCAACTGACCAAACACTTTCCTCTCTCTATTCTCCACTATATCTTAACATGATAACCATTATATGATTCATCTTCTATTATATACCGCCGAGTCATGTGTTTATTTAACTTGATTACTTTCCCTACCGTTGCAGGTTGGTTCTTTACCTGTTATTGTCATTTATATACTTTATTGCATAACATATATAACTGATTTTGCTGTAACTGCTCATGCTTTTCTTCTTTACCTTAAATAAATCAATGTTTAAAGACTAGGGGCCTGTCTATCACATTACTTATTTCCCTTAGGACACAGGGTTGTATACCATCAGGACTATAGGATTGTCTATTTTAATTTTCTTAAAGCGGGTTAGACAGGATACATTTAAGGTGGAGTTTACCTCATCTCTCTGCTCATCAACAGGAAGGTTATTTTTCCTCAGTAAATGCATTGAGAAAAAATAGTTTTAATAGGTTTGCATTGTCACCTTCATCGCCCTCTTACGAATACCTCCCTCAACTACTTTTCAAAGGGCCAACCATTTCAATTTTAATCTTTTTACTATTATATAATAGTTTAAAAATTATTTTGGGTTTACTTTTCTCTCTCTTTGCAATCTGCCTTTCTGCCTCCAGCTTTGCTGTGCATTATCATTACTTTTAGAGAGGGCGAATTGGATGCTAACGAAGTGAATTCGTTAGAATATTCAGGAAAACTTCGAATTTGAACGAAGTCTAAGTTCGGGTGATTCGCGGGAACGAAGCAATGTATTTTGATGATAAAATGGTCTTGCGAGCACAAAGGCATACATGGGGCAAAGAAGTCAGGGAGGAAGAAGGCGTAACCTACATGACATGTGGCAGAGAAGGAAGCCAATCAGAGACCGCGGGATCTGTGATGTCACCACACAATATAGATTCCGGGCCGCCATGCTGCTCCTCACACACCAACACGCTCCTCCACAGTACTGTTAAAGGGAAGCAGCTCCTCTGCCCTGCGATTTTTGGAGGTGTCCACATCTGCCAAGACGCTTCTCTTACGTTTTTAATTCTAATATTGTGGGTATTGGAACTGAAGTCCAGTAATGCGTCCAATGACTTCATATACATTTAATGCTATCTGCTCAGTTTTTGAGCACACCCATTGAATATCCAAGGGTTATCTATGCCCTGTTCCTGTGTATTCATTTAAAGAAATAGCTTGTTGTGTTCCGAAAAATACACGCAGTTTTAACACGCTTATAAAGCTGTAATTGTTGCAGCATATTTCTTTTGCGCAATTTACATCCAGCGGGTTAACTAAGTATATTTCTGCAGTTGTACTTAGTAAAAGCAACATTCTTTTTTTCAACGCCAAAGAAGAAAATTTTCCTGTACATAATTCATATCCGAAGGTTGAATACAAGTTTTTCCTGTTGTTGTGCTCTGTAAAATACACGTGGCCGTTTTTAACAAGTACGCTACAAAGCTGGTAATGTGTTGGCAGCATATTTCTTTTGCGCATTTACATCCAACGAGTTTAACTAAGTATATTTTCTGCAGTTGTACTTATAAAAGAAACGTTCTTTTTCAACGCCAAGAAGAAATTTTAGCTGTACATAATCATATCCGAAGGTTAATTAAGCCCTGTTTGTGCTTTTTATATCAGTAACAATACACAGTGTTTCTAAACGGCACATACGAGTAAAATTTTACCCTTGCCCTATCGTTGTGGAGCGCAATTTAAATCCAAGGGTTACCCAAGCTTGTTAGTGGGTTCATTTGGAGTCAAATACTGGATGTGTATTTATCATATACAGATATTTTCATCAAACAGGTGTCTGTACATTTTAGAACAAACAGTATGTCAGACAGAGAGGTGGCAGGCTCTTCACCTGCGAGTGGCAGTGGCACAAACATTCCTGGAGCAGGCCCGGGTCGCAGCACCAGCAAGGGGACGTCGCAGCAGGGGTCACTCGGTGAGGCCACAACTGCCGCTGTCATCTAGCGGCCATATGTTGTTCAGCAACCCAATGGTTCTTGATTGGTTGACTAGGTCATCCACTTCCTCACAGATGACATCTGACAACCCCAGCCAAGAGTTTTGGGAAGTCAGACACAACCTTTCGTTGGCATGGCCTGGGAGCGGTCAGCGGCCCTCACCTGTCCTCAACCGCCTCTGTCCCATCCGTTCCCTCAGCCAGAGATCTACTATGTGGGTCTGGCTTTAGTGCCCCCTATACAGCGAGGATGAGGAGGACAGTCAGCAGCTACTTGGCAGCAAAGAAATGGGGCCAATATCCCCTGCTTTTTGCAGTAGGCGGAAAAGTAATAGATGTGTAGAGTGGCATAGGAGGTCATGTTGTGAGGGGTTAAACCTCTGATACCCAAGACCGGTGATGAGGACAGCAGTGACGATGAAACACAAATCGATGATGATGTAAACCGGGCCCACTTAGAGTTCGGGTGAAGAAGGGCTTCATCATCGTCAGGAAAAGAGGGCGTCAGCTTGCGTGTCAGGCAGCCGCAGCAGCAAGTGGGTTGTGTGGCCGTGAGTCGCAGGGTAGCAGCAGGTGAGCTCGGAGCCAAGCGGCCACGGGGTGGAAAACCCACTTTGCAGGTCCAAGAAAGTAGCGACACAGGGGCTCAGCGAGGCAGCGGTGATAGTAGTCACTCAGTGCGGAGCGTTGGTGGTAAAATCAGCTACTCAGCGGTGTGGCAGTTTTTTGCTAAGACACCGGGGGGCCGAATATGGGTATATGTAGAATCTGTAGCAGAAAGTTAAGCGTGGTCAGGGAGCTAACGTTGGCACCAGGGCCCCTGCGTCAACACATGCAGCGCACCATAGGGGGGCCTGGGAGAACGGGGCCAGATGGGGTGGTCCATTCCCCGCCGCAGAAAAGCAAAGCCCCCATGGCACGCATCCCCAATGCCCAGCAAGCCCCCCACCCTGCGAAGGGGTTGTTTTTTTTGCCTCTTTTTTGGTCCAGATGCACTTGCCCCCCGAGTTAAAGGGGCGGGCTGGACTACGGGGCACCAAACTGATTTTGGCGCAACTTGCCGAGTTGCAGTGGAGAAGCTGTCCACCGGGGCCAGTAGTGTGGCATCATAGGGGGTTTCATGCGGCGGGGCCCTTTACCCCAAGGAGAACCCGCTGCCCATGGGAAATTGGAACAAAGTTTTTGTCAAGATGAACAGGCGTGGATCGGCCAGGATTTCCCACCCAAGCCTTAGGCGTTTGACTCATCAGCCCTGGCCTCACCCAAACTGGGAAATGGTCTGGTCAAACTACCTCCCCACCACTATTTGATGCCGCCACCCCCCCGATGCCAACACTGCTCCAGTGTCCCATCTGCCCACCCCCTTTTACCAGGGACTGGTATTCACCCACCCCCACACTCGCATTGTGCACCTATACTTCTGCTGCTGCGCTCGTTGCTGTGCCGTGACTCCCCACTTTTTATTTTGCACTCTCTGACCTCATGCTGTTCTGCTTTGTTCTGCGCGGTCACCTCCACACCCCTTTATTGTGCCCCTTGTGGGGCCCACTCCCGTTTTTTCCACCTCCGAATGAATTGTGCCATCTCTGACCTCAGCTTTACTCCCGCTGTCACCCCACCCGTGTCATTGTGCCCCTCTTGACCCAGTTTTACCCCCTGTCACCTCCACACTTGTCATTGTGCCACTCTGTTGCCTACTCCTGTTTTTGCCACCTCCAGAGTGTCATTGTGCCCGTCTGACCTCATGCTGCTGCGTGGCGCTGCCGTACTCCACCACTTTTCATTTTGCCACTCTTGGGCCCACTCCTGTTTGGCAACCCCCACACTCTGCATTTTTGCCCTTCCCGACTCAGCGCTGCGCGTTATGCCGTACCCCCCACGTTCCCTTGTGCCCCTCCCCCTGACCCCATGCTGCTGCGTGACGCTATCTGACCTACACACTCTTTTTTGTGCCACTCTGGGCCTACTCCTGTTTTTGCCCCTCCACACTCTGTCTTGTGCCACCTCACCTCATGCGCTGGGGCGTCGATGCCCTGACCTCCACCTGTGTCATTTTGCCACTCTTGACCTATGCTGCGCGTGTCGCTGCCATGACCTCCCCCACTCTGTCTTGTGCCCCTGCACCTCATGCGCTGCTGTGGCGCGCTGGACCTACACACTCGTCCCTTATCCACTGTCTGACCTCATTCTGCTTTTTGTGGGGCTGGGGACCTACACACGTGTCTTTTGCCCCTCTGTGGCATTCCTTTTTTTGCCCCCTCCAGGGTGTCATTTGCCATGCTGACCCCATGCTGCTTGGGTTTGTTGAGCGCCCTCCACACTGTTCCTTCTTTTCACTCCTTTACCCAGGCTGCTGCCCTCACCTCACTCCTCTGTCATTGTGCCCCTTGTGGGGGACTACTGTTTTGCCCCCTACAGAATGTCATTGTGCCACTTCCGACCTCATGCGCTGCTGTGGGGGTTTTTGTACCTCCACACTCTGTCATTGTGCCCCGTGGCCACTATGTGTTGCCACCTCCAGAATGTCATTGTGCCACCCTTTATCTCATGCTGCGGTGCTGTTGATGCCTTGACTTTCCCCTTTGTCATTGTGCCCCTCTCTGACCTCTGCTGCTTCGTGGGTCTGCGTGACCTCACCTCTGTCATTTGCCAGTCGACCTCATGCTGCTGCTGTGGCTGCTGCGTGACCTACACACTGTGTCTTGTGCCCTCTGTGGCCTACTCCTGTTTTTTTCCCCTCCAGGGGTGTCATTGTGCCCCTGTTGACCTCTGCTGCTGCTGCTGCTGGGCTTCCCTCCCCCCACCTGTGTCATTGTGCCACTCCGCCCCATGCTGCTGCTGCCCCTCACCCCCCCACCCTCTGCATTGGCCACTCGTGGCCTATCTGTTTGCCACCCCCAGAAAGTCATTGGCCACTGCCTGCCCCATGCTGTGCTGTGGGTGCTGCCCTGACCTACACACTCTGTCATTGTGCCACCTGTGCCTACTCCTGTTTGTGAAACCCCCCAAACTCTGTCTTGTGCCATCTCTGACCCCATCGCTGGGCTTTTTGAGCCGGGACCTCCACACTGTGTCATTGTGCCCCTCTTGGGCCCAGCTCTGCTGCGCTGCCAGTGATCAAAACACCTGTCTTGTCACTCTTGGCCTACCCTGTTTTTGCCACCCCACACTCTGTCATTGTGCCACCTCTGACCCTTCTGTCTGCTGTTGATGCCTTTCCTACACTTGGTCATTGTAACTCTCTGACCTCATGCTGCGCTGTGACTGCTGTCTGACTAACCTCGTTCATTGTGCCCACCCCGTGGGCCTACCCCTTTTTTAGCCCCCTCCCACTCTGTCATTGTGCCCCTCCACCCCATGCTGCGCTCTGTCGTGCCGGGCCTCCACAAGGTCATTGTGCCCCTGTCTGACCTCATGCTGCGCTGTGGCTGTCTGGACCTCCACACTCTGTCATTTTGCCACTGTCTGACCTCATGCGTGCTGTGGTGCTGCCTGACCTCCACACTCGTATTGTGCCCCTGTCTGCCCAAAACGGCTGTGGTGCTGCGTGCCCAAAACACTTGTCATTGGCCCTCTCTGACCCCATGCGCCGGTGGCTGCTGCCTGAAACCCCCACACCTTCATTGTGCACGTCTGACCTCATGCTGCTGCGTGGCGCTGCTGGCCCCCACACCTCTGTCATTGGCCACCCCTGACCCCAAGCTGCTGCTGTGGCTGCTGCTGTGACCTACACATTTGTTATTTGCCACTGTCTGACCCCCATTCGCTGCTGTGGCTGCGCCGTGACCTCCCAAAATGTGTCATTGTCCCCTCTGTGGCCTATCCGTTTTTCCACCCCGGGTTTCATTGTGCCACCTCATTCGCGCTGCTGCGGTGCTTCCGTCCCCCCCCACTGTGTCATTGTGCCACTCTCTGACCTCAGCTGCTGTTGCCCACCCCCCCACCTCTGTCATTGTGCCCTCTGTGGCCCCCACTACTGTTTTTTGCCACCTCCAGAAAGGGCATTGTGCCACTTCCCGACCTTTTGTCTGCTGCTGTTTATGCCGTGCCCCCCCACACTGTTTCATTGGCCACTGTTGAACCCCATGCTGCTCTGTGGCTGCTTTTGGACCCCACACTCTGTCATTGTGCCCAAATCTGTGGCCTACTCCTGTTTTGCCCCTCCAGAATGTCATTTGCCACTCTCTGACCCCATGTGCGTGGGTGCCCCCGTCACCTCCCCCTCCCTTAAGATTTACACCCGAGCCTCCTTTTTTTTCCCGCTGTCGCTCCATGACTTTATCAGGGAAAAATTTCCCCTTCAGTTTTTGGTCATTTTGCCCTTAAAGGACCAGGGAATTTTTTAGTGAAGCGATTCTAAAAAACGAAAGGCCCGTCTATACTGCATACTAAAACACAAAATTGTATGAAAACCAAACCAAGCTCCCTCTGATATTTTTGCATGGCACAACGTTCTACAGCACCCCGCGGCCTGTCAGCCTGGAAATAGCTGTTTTTTAACGCGACGTCCTGAAGCAATTCGGCCGAAACAATTTTTTGGAAAAATTCGGCAACACCGAATCAATTTTTGAGAAATTCGCCCCCTCAATTTATTTTACATGTTTTTTTTTTTTTTCCTTTATAGTTTTTAGTCCCTCTTCACTGCCCTCCTGTTTTAGTAGCAAAAACACTTTTTTTATGTTATTGTTTCCCTTTTACATTTCTGTTTTTTTTCTGTTTTAACATTTTTTTTCCCATAAGGTATGTACCTCACGGGGGGCGCTTAAAAAGCTTTTAAAGATTCCATTTATTATCTTTTGTTTTTTTTAAACACCTTGCCCCAGTCAATGCAGTTTAGGGCATCTTTAACAGAAAAAATTAGCTTTCCAAATTTAGTTTTTTTCTGACCCCCAACAAAGGCTTATTAAAGGAAATAAATGGAAATTTATTGTATTGTGGTCAGTATTTCCTAGGTGCCCCCCAACCTGAACCTTATGAATATTATGTCCACTAGGACCTTCCCTTAGGGGTTTTTTGCACCAGTGGGAAAGGGTATTACCCCTTTAGTTTTTCATAACCTTTTTCCCTTTATAAAGCAAGGGTTTTATTTTTCCCCAATTGATGTCTGGGTAGTTAAAAGTACCCATAAAAAAACAACCTTTATTAGCATAGCCTATTTTGCAGTGAATGTAATGTGTTAAAGGGGGTGTCCCATCATAAAATTTAAAAACAAAATCAAGTCTTTAAAACCAACAATTAAAACTGAATAAATCAATGTTTCTGGTGCCGCAAAGCATTTTACTGATATACATAATAGAAATTTACAATATTTTTCTTTCTGTGGTATCGAAAGGGTTTTCAAGCCACAAGGAAGAGGTAACTGGAAACTTAAGCTTCTCCATAAAGAAGCCTTTTGGATAGTTAATCTACATGCTCAATATCCAACCGGAATGAATATTAAAAATGTCCTAATGTATTTCTATTGAATTTAAATTGGGTTTAAAAGGGATAAAAACCCAAAATCATATGTCATTTCTCTGTTTTGGTTACGATCTGTTTAACCCGTGTTTGTTCGGTTCACTATACACAAATTTTAAGTTTGGTCATTTTTTACCGGGCCTATTAAAGTCTGATTTTTAACCCCTTTTAAGGGTTTTTTTTTGAATTTTTTTTGCATTTTAAAACTGTATGTGAACATGGGTTGCCATAAAAAATGAAAATGAAAACTAAAAAATTTTTTTTTATTTTTTTTATTAAAAATGTTACATGGGCCCTTTTTGCATTATTCTGCATATTGCCATTTTTCACAAAAAAAATTTTATAAACTTTAAACAAAAAAAAACATCAAACGATGTAAATAAAAAAAAAAAAAACAAAAAAAAAAAAGTCAAATTTTTCAATAAAAGTAAATAAGGTTCAAGGTCTAAAAATTTTTGTTTTCATTCATCCAAGTAAATTTACAAGTCTTTTGCAAAGTACTTGCACATTTCAAAAAAACAATTTGATTTGTGATTACTTTTTTGTTGGGCAGAAGGTGATCGTTTCCCCTTTTAGGCTGGTTGCACTGCTGGTGGGGCCATGGGGATCGTCGAGGCAGTGGAAGCCCTTGGGGTTTACTTTCTTTTCCTGCTGTTGGGTCCTGGGACAATGGGTGCGCCCACATCTCTGGGGTGATTTTTTTTGTTCAATATTGAGCTAACCGTGATTTTCCCAACTTCTCTAAAAAAAAAGTCTTTTATTAGTTTTATTTTTTTTCCCAAATTTGGTTATTTTAAAGAAAATAGCACTTAAGCTTAAATTTTCCCCCACTCCTCCGGAAATCAGGTGATCTCCACACATGGTAAAGTATTTAAGACCTGCAGGTTGTGGTCGGTCCCCATATCTCCCATGTGTGAGGAAGCGCGGGAGTCCCTTCTCCCCTGTTCCTCTTTGCACATATATGTAAAGATAGTTTTCAAGCTGTCTCATGTGTGCTCCTCTCTATGTTCTCTCAAGTTGTATTGAAAGTGAAGTAACTGTATAGAATAGTTTTGTACTTGTCTACTGAAAGCTAAAACACCCCCTTTAGCACCCAAAATAAAACAAACACATTTTGTCAGACAGAATGTTTTAGTGCTCTTTTTCAGGTCATCATTAGATAATAGAACCAGTAATATAAAGGAACCAGCTGAGACAAATAATTCACATTTACCATGTGAAAGGTTGACAACTAATTGAACCATTTCTATAAGAACAGCACATAACTTTTACGGGAAAAGGAATCCATCTACAGTATCATAATTAGAAAATATATGTATGTGTAAACTCTGCATGGACCAAAAGGACCTAGATAAATTGATAAATAGTAGTAGATGAACTAATAAAACCAAAATGAGATTATAACTCCTTTAAATTTTTTCCAAAAATGGCTGGAGATTAGTATAAAAGGCTATCGGTCATTTTTTTACCAAACAGTACAAGTGTAAAAAAAAAACCCTGGGGCAAAAAGTAAACAAAAAATAAATAAATAAAAACTGCTATTTGTAAAATCCCCTCAAATGAGGAAAAGTCAATGAACCACAAGTTTCAAAACTGCATAATGAATATTTTAAAAAATATCAAATTTCAAATTTGGTCATTTTTGACCGAACAGAACAGCAGGGTTAATACATTGATGGATTTATTCATTTCCATGTGATCAAGAATCATGTGGTCTGAAATGCGTGAGCGTTTGGAAAATTTATAATTTTTTTATATTCCTATGGATTTTTAAACATATAAGCTAAAGAAGAGCTATTTTATTTTATTGGACTAAAGACCGTTTTTTCTTTTTTCTCATTTTGTGAGAAGCAGTTTTCAGATTTCCAAATTCAGTACTGTCCTGCAAATTAAAGCCTTCTCTGCCAATGTAAATGCAATAGCAGATATGCAGTAACCGTCTGTCTGCTTCAGAGCTCCATATTGAGTAGGAGCCACTTAACCGTTGTTTTAGACACATGTCTGAGAGCCACCTACTGTAATTAATTTTGGCAGTAAGTTGCTTCCCTGCAGTGTTTCAGTCTGCCCTGGAACAACTTTCTAGTCAATGGTCACCTTCTCACATTAATAACAATAGTGCTATTTGTCCACTATTAATACACTTTTACTATATCAGTATACTGATACCCTTTGCACAAAAATAAAAAATCATTCAGTCTGCATTTAAATATGGTTTTAAAAAAGATCTTTTATACTGTATAATTTTGTAGGTACATACTGTTGTTATTTGCACTTATTTATGTATTTTAACATGGTCCGCTTTTTATTTTGCAGATAGGTGTGCCCCAGTCCTTTCTCACATTATATCTGCCACTCACACCCCCTCCTTTGTCACATGTAAACCACTGCTCATGCACTCTCTTTTTTCACACATAAACCCTTGCTCCAGCTTCCTTCTGTATCACACATAGACTGCTGATTATGGCCTACTACTTTGTCACATACAGACCACTGATCATGTCCCTTTACTTTAGACTGCAGATTTCTGCTCTCTCATATAGAATATAAATATAGATAGCTTAGAACCTCCTCAAATATAGACTTCTACTATTTGACTTTCGCTGAGAGTTTACAGCAGTCACTTTGAAAGTGGTGGCAGGACTTTAGATTGTTAAATGAACTGCACTCAGATAATTCACAATTGTTGTAGTATACAGGCAGTCCCCGACTTACATCGTTCCGGCTTACATCGGTCCCCTAGTTACAAACAGAGACTTTTGGGGCATGGCTGGGCGTGCTGATGCCAAGGAAATGAAACAGTTGATAAAATTCAGGTTTATGACAGCCTGTAACTATTCTTAAGTGACCTTTGATTTCTGTAGCTGCTTCAGTGTATGTGGAATAATGATTGATTAATCAAGTATTGATTCTGCCTGAGAAGTTCACAGGTGGAGTGTAACGGCAGTGGTAGTGGATCCGCTGGGCCACCGCAAGCGATGGTGGAAGCCCACGCCAGGGAACGGAATCTAAGTAGAACCCGGTTTTCACCAGAGCCCGCCGCAAAGCGGGATGGACTTGCTGCGGCGGAGAACTACCAGGTCGTTTCCACTGGCGGGACTTGCTTGCGGTGGTAGCCAAGGACAGAATCGCGAGGCTGAGGCGTAGTCAGGGACAGGCAATAGGTCAGGACAGGCGGCAGAGGTTCGTGGTCAGGAAACAGGAGCGAGACGGTCTGGTACACGGTAGAGGCAAACAAGGAACAAGACACTTTCTCTAAAGGCACAGGAGGCACTAAAGATCCGGCAGAGGGCTGCCGGAGGAGGAGCCAATATATTGGGTCAGTGACCGGCAACCAGCCAATTACCGGCGCACTGGCCCTTTAAGAGAAAGGAGACTGGCGCGCGCCTTAGGGAACGGGGGCGCGCCCGACGGCCGTGATGAGCGCGCCTGGAGTCAGGAGCGGGGTCGGGTAAGTTATTATGCACCGCGGAACGAGCGCGCCCACGGACCGGGACACGGACCGTGCCACCACTCGCCCGCGGCACACGAGAGGGGGCCGGGGAGCGAGTGCGCCCGCAGCCCGGGGAACGATCTGCGGCACCGCTCGTTACAGTACCCCCCCCCCTTAGGCCTCCCCCTCTTCCCAGCCCGGAGGAACCTCAGAACAAGTTGACGGTCCAGAATGTTGTCCTCCGGCTCCAATGCCCTTTCCTCGGGCCCGAACCCCTTCCACTCGATGAGAAAGTATCGCTTCCCCCTGGACACCCTCATATCCAAGATCTCCTTCACGCGGAATACATACAGTAGCATCCGCCACCGGGGAAGGAGGAGCAGCCTTACGAGAAAAACGGTTAAGGACCAGGGGTTTGAGAAGTGACACATGAAAGGAGTTCGGGATGCGCATGGAGGGCGGGCGGAGCCGGTGTTTATAGGCCACCGGGTTTAGACGTCTGAGCACCTCAAAGGGACCTACGTAGCGGGGACCCAATTTATAGCTTGGGATCTTAAGCCTGACATATTTGGCAGACAGCCAAACTTTATCGCCAGGGGAAAAAATTGGAGGAGGACTCCTACTTTTATCCGCCTGAGCTTTCATGCGTGCCGAAGCACGGAGCAAAGACTGGCGGGTCAGGGCCCAAATAGTCTTCATGTCGTTGACCAGTGTATCTGCAGCAGGGACTTCGGACTGAGAGGGCAGTGGGAGAGGAGGGCGGGGATGCACGCCGTACACAATATAGAAAGGGGAGGCCCGCGCTGACTCGGAATCTAGGGAATTGTAGGAAAATTCTGCCCATGGGAGTAGATCAGCCCAGTCATTCTGACGCGCCGAGACAAAGTGGCGCAAGTAGGTCCCCAGGACCTGATTAACCCTTTCCACTTGGCCATTAGTCTGGGGATGATAGGCCGAGGAAAAATCGAGCTTAACCTGAAGCAGGGAACAGAGGGCCCGCCAGAATTTGGAGACAAACTGGACTCCGCGGTCAGAGACAATCTGCAGAGGCATCCCGTGTAGGCGAAAGATGTGGTGAAAAAATAGGTTAGCCAGGCGCGGGGCCGAGGGCAGACCCGTCAGTGGGACAAAGTGAGCCATCTTAGAAAAACGATCTGTAACTACCCAGATCACGGTGTTACCAGAGGATGGGGGAAGATCGGTTATAAAATCCATCGCCACATGCGACCAGGGGCTAGTAGGGATGGGCAGGGGAAGCAGGAGCCCGACTGGCCTGTGACGAGGTGTTTTGTTACGGGCACAGGTGGTACAGGCCTCAACAAATTCTTTAACGTCCTTAGCAAGGTTCGGTCACCAGTAGAACCGTGAGATAAGGAGATGGGTTTTACGGGCGCCGGGGTGTCCAGCCACCAATGAGCAGTGCCCCCACTTCAGGATCTGTCTGCGGAGTGCGGGGCCCACGTATGTCTTCCCAGGCGGGACATGCCGGAGGTCAACAGGGGCTGAGAGGACAAGACGCTCCGGAGGTATTATGTGCTCCGGGGATGTTTCCTCTCCGACCACATCAGAAGCGCGAGACAACGCATCCGCCTTCACATTCTTCTCCGCCGGACGGAAGTGGATTAGGAAATCAAATCGGGAGAAAAAGAGGGACCATCTAGCTTGGCGTGGATTGAGTCGCTGGGCCGTCTGGAGGTACTGGAGGTTTTTGTGGTCAGAGTAGATACTGATGGGATGCCGAGCACCCTCCAGTAGATAACGCCATTCTTCCAGGGCTAGCTTGATGGCTAACAACTCCCGGTCTCCGATCGTATAGTTCCTTTCCGCCGGTGAGAAAGTTTTGGAAAAGAAGCCGCAGGTGACCGTTCTCCCTGTTGGCCCCTTTTGCGTGAGAACCGCACCGACCCCGACCGACGAGGCGTCCACTTCAAGTGCAAACGGCTTAGTAGGGTCCGGCCGTGACAGGATAGAAGCGGAGGCGAAGGCAGACTTCAAACTCGAGAATGCCTCCTCGGCCTCGGGTGGCCAGCTTCGCGGGTTAGCGTTCTTTTTCGTGAGCGCCACAATGGGTGCCACCCGTGTGGAGAAGTGTGGGATGAATTGCCGGTAATAATTACAGAATCCCAGGAAGCATTGTATAGCCCGAAGACCAACAGGGCGAGGCCATTTCAGGACGGCAGACATCTTAGCTGGGTCCATCTGCAACCCTTGGTCCGAGATAATATATCCCAAGAATGGCAGACTGGTCTGATGAAAGATGCACTTTCCCAACTTGGCGTATAGGCAGTTGGCCCGGAGGCGCCTCAGAACCTGGCGGACATGAACACGGTGGGTCTCCAAGTCAGAAGAGTATATCAAGATGTCGTCCAGGTACACTACGACACACGTATACAAGAGATCCCTGAAGATGTCATTCACGAATTCCTGGAAGACGGCTGGGGCGTTGCAAAGGCCGAATGGCATGACCAAGTATTCGAAGTGCCCGTCCCTGGTGTTAAAAGCCGTCTTCCACTCATCGCCCTCCCGGGTGCGGATGAGATTATAGGCTCCCCTTAAGTCCAATTTGGAGAAGATCTTCGCACCCCGTAGGCGATCAAAGAGCTCAGGAATCAAAGGCAGAGGATACCGATTCTTCACCGTGATCTTATTAAGACCTCGATAATCAATGCAGGGTCGCAGAGTACCGTCCTTCTTTCCCACGAAGAAGAATCCCGCCCCCACGGGAGAGGAGGATTTCCGTATGAACCCCTTCTGGAGGTTTTCCCGGATATATTCGGACATAGCTTGAGTCTCGGGAACGGACAAGGGATAGACTCGGCCCCGGGGGGGGGCTGGTACCTGGCAGTAGCTCGATCGGACAGTCATAAGGTCGATGAGGAGGAAGGATCTCCGCTTCTTTCTCCGAAAAGACATCGGTGAACCCCTGGTAATCGACGGGCAGGCCGGCCAATGGTTCGCGGGGGGCCGTGCGAGAGATGGTAAACACCGGGCGAGGTGCCACCAGGCAGTTGGGGCCCCAGCGAGTGACTTCACCCGACGTCCAGTCTAACGTAGGAGAGTGGAGTCGTAACCACGGAAGTCCGAGAAGAAGCGCCGAAGAAGAGCGTGACAGGACATAGAAGGCGATCTTCTCCTTATGCAGGACTCCCACGTGAAGAGACAGTGGCTTGGTGATGAACTGTATAGTGTCGCTTAGCAGCTCGCCGCTGACCGAGGAGATGACCAGGGGTTTCTCTAACCGGACCACCGGAAGACGGTACTGCGACACCAAGGAGCGATGAATAAAGTTCCCGGCCGAGCCAGAGTCCAAGAAGGCGGAGGTCCGGAATGTGAGACCAGCATCAGTCCTGACTTGAACAGGCAGCATCATGCGTGGAGAGGAGGAATTTGCACCCAGGGACGCCTCTCCCACGAACCCTAGGTGCGGGAGTTTCCCGGACGTTTTGGACGTTGGGGACAATTCCTCCGGAAGTGCTCAGGACTGCCACAGTAGAGGCACAGGTTGCCAGACCGACGTAGAGCCAGTTCTTGCTCTGAGAGATGTACCTTGTCGACCTGCATGGGCTCCTCAATAGGGAGTGGTGCGGTTGCGTAGTTTGTCACTGCAACACGGGAGCCAGGTGAGGATACCGGCGTGGACGTGCTCCATCCGTTCTTGCCGGAGCTCCTCCTCGTCTCTCGGCGAAACGCACGTCAATGCGGTAGCCAACTGAATTAAACCCGCTGAGAGAGGACGGGATGTCTCTTGCGGCCAGCACATCCTTAATCCTACTCGAGAGACCCCTTTTAAAGGTAGCGCACAAGGCAGCCTCGTTCCAGGATAACTCTGAGGCTAGTGTGCGGAACTGCACTGCGTAGTCTCCCACTGACGAGTCTCCCTGGCATAGAGTGAGGAGGGCAGTCTCGGCGGAGGATGCCCGGGCCGGTTCTCAAAAATGCTGCGGGAACTCTGGAGGAAAGGACTGCAGATCCGTTGTCACAGGGTCGTTCCGATCCCACAGAGGTGTGGCCCATGCTAAGGCCTTCCCGGAAAGCAGGCTGACCACGAAAGCCACTTTAGAACGCTCCGTAGGGAACTGTTCCGCCATTAATTCAATGTGCATCGAGCACTGAGTGATGAAGCCTCGGCACTGCTTGGAGTCCCCTTCAAACTTGGACGGTAGCGGTAACCGAAGCTTAGGGCCCACCGATGCGGCCCGGGGCGGCGGGAGGCGGTGTAGTCACGGATGGAGTTGGCTGGTTCGCCAGGAGTTGCTGTAACATGACGGTCAACTGGTCCAACTGCAGAGCCTGTTGCGCAATTTGACGTGACTGTTGCGCGTCGACTGCGGCAAGGTCCGCATCACCAGGCAGAGGCACCTTGGTGGGATCTTACTGTAACGGCAGTGGTAGTGGATCCGCTGGGCCACCGCAAGCGATGGTGGAAGCCCACGCCAGGGAACGGAATCTAAGTAGAACCCGGTTTTCACCAGAGCCCCGCCGCAAAGCGGGATGGACTTGCTGCGGTGGAGAACTACCAGGTCGTTTCCACTGGCGGGACTTGCTTGCGGTGGTAGCCAAGGACAAGCGTGGTACAGAATCGCGAGGCTGAGGCGTAGTCAGGGACAGGCAATAGGTCAGGACAGGCGGCAGAAGTTCGTGGTCAGGAAACAGGAGCGAGACGGTCTGGTACACGGTAGAGGCAAACAAGGACCAAGACGCTTTCTCTAAAGGCACAGGAGGCACTAAAGATCCGGCAGAGGGCTGCCGGAGGAGGAGCCAATATAGGGTCAGTGACCGGCAACCAGCCAATTACCGGCGCACTGGCCCTTTAAGAGAAAGAAGACTGGCGCGCGAGCGCCTTAGGGAACGGGGGCGCGCCCGATGGCCGTGATGAGCGCGCCTGGAGTCAGAAGCGGTGTCGGGTAAGTTATTATGCACCGCGGAACGAGCGCGCCCACGGACCGGGACACGGACCGTGCCGCCACTCGCCCGCGGCACACGAGAGGGGGCCGGGGAGCGAGCGCGCCCGCAGCCCGGGGAACGGTCTGCGGCGCCGCTCGTTACATGGAGAATATCGTGTGATGGAAACTTTGTACCAAATGACATGTGAAATTAAGAAAATATTCATACAGTGTTTATTAATATAGAGAAACACCCTCAACTATGGCTTCATCAATAAACTATGCTTATACCCAGAACCATGTATCTGTGTTTGAATGCATCCATCCACGGCTGTGCTGTTTCATCAAATTTGGCTACCATCCAATATAACTGAGCATCCCGTTGTTGACCACCATAACACTGATATCACACAGAGTCACGCCCCATAATAACCAAGTGCCAGCATGCCACAGCAGCACATGAGATTCAGAAAGTGAGGTGAAATCTTCTAAACAGGAGCACAAATAGCAAAACAAATGTAAAAATTGTTCTCTGCACTATCCAAATCTAAAAAATCGAAACATATTGCTGGAGTTACATTTAATAAATATACCTGTTCCGACTTACATACAAATTCAATTTAAGAACAAACCTAAAGTCCCTATCCCCATACAGGACTGCCTTTACAGCAAAAGCTGTTTTGAGGAGCCTTTATATTTAACATGTGTCAAAAATTAAGAAGGAGGTTAAGAAGAAATTGGATGCAAATCAGTACTGCCTTTCAGACTGATCCATCTCCTGTGGCAAGGCAGTCTTGGCAGAATGCTAAATAGTCATATGAGACTTGGTTGGCTAGAAAGTAACAAATGTTGTCTTCCCACATTGAGGCCAATAATTTTTGGGATCGAAATAAAAGTGACAAACTATTGGCGGAACTGGCAAAGAACCCTATGGGAAATTTACACCCATCATTATAGTAGGACTGAACTTGCTACCTTTATTCACATCCACAAAAGATCAAGAAGATTCAATTTATGCTCCGCAGGTGGGTTTTGTTCAGAGGAAATCGTTGATCTCCAATATTCATAAGGTTTCACCAATTCTTGATGACATTAAATCTAAACCCTGTGGTTATTCATCTTCAGCAACTTTTGATACAGAGAAAGCATTTGATAGTTGGCTGTACAGCATGCTCCATACCATGGGTTTTCAAGATCCCTTCCACTCATTTATTCAGGCATTATGATTCCCGAATAACAGGAATCTGAATGAACTGAATGGATAGAAGAAGAGATTTGTGTTGTTGTGTGTGTGTGTGTGTGTGTGTGTGTGTGTGTGTGTGTGTGTGTGTGCTCCATACTACCATCTGTTGCACCTAGCCAAATATGGCGTACTGCCCATAATTATGCTATTTACCATGCCATAAACTGCAGTACAGTTGGACAATAACATTTCCATAACCTAAAGAACCATACAACTCAGAGGCTGCACTGAGATATAAAGCAGCTATGTGCTTAAAAGCACATGGGCTCTGTAAAACTAATAACTCCTTTAGTTAAATAATCTTAAACCCCTTCTTCTTATACAGTACATGAGGGGAGTTTAACTATTCTGTTTCCTCTGTTTATAACATACTTGAATATAAGGCTTACATCTTCTACAGTTTTGAAAGACTTCTAATGTAATGTTTATGCCCTATTATTCTTTATGAAAATATGTATTAGCATGCAGTATTCTTCTATTAGAGGCTCTCTGAAAAGCTGTACTCTGATTATCAGAAATAATTCTACCTACTACTGGATCTATTGTTTTTTTATAATTCTTCTCAGTTTCTTAATATGTTGAAACTGACCTTTAAGAATATTTTTCAACCAGTGTATATGATGACAGCTGGTGAAGTCTATATCGATGTTTCAGTCTTCTTAAAATCATTCTTCATTTTATGTTCCTCTACTCCAAAAATATACCTAATTCTTAAAAAAAGCCTTCTTTACAAAATAATGCTTACTACAATGCTGGATGTCCTCAGTTTGTTTCATATATGCAGGATGTCCTCAGAGTCCACAATGTAAATACGCTGCCATATGTAAAACACATTGAAAATGTTCAACATCAGCTTGGATTTCTGCTTTGTCTTTCACTCTTTTGAGACTGTGCAGCATTTTAGGATGCAAAATATATCCACTCAGTATTCTGTGTCACATCATCTTCCCCACGCTGAGAATGCATGAAAAACACAGAAAAATAGTGATAAGTCACTTTTTTGGATTTGAGCAATGCAGATACAATATACTCGTCTGTAAAAATTCCTATTTAAAACAATAGGGCATGCAATGCACATAGTTTTCATATTCATTCCAGAATGCACGTCCGAATATGCATACAAATTATGCCATATGGATCAATGGATTTAAAGTTGTATCAAAACATTTTACAGCAATGAATGAAAGGATAGCAGTACATAAACTCAAACTGAAGAGATGTTGCCTAACATAAGACAATGACACTAACGGCCTCATGTATGAAAACTGTCTAGGTCTAAGACTTTCTTTGTTGACCATAGCTGCCACTCCGAGTTCTCTTTTCATTTTTACAAAGCACTATATGAAATGAAAGGGGAGCTCTGAATGGTTTATGTGGGCAACAAAGAAAGTCTTAGACCTAGACAGCTTGGACTTGGAAACTATTTAAAACTATTTAAAAATGGCCAAGAAAGAGTCAGGCCTGCACTCTATTGAGATACTGTGGCATGGCCTGAAGATAGCATTGCATGCACGGCATCCCAAAGAAATTAATGACATTAAATGTTTGCAGAGAGAAACAGTCTTAAAATTCTTAAATTTTGTGCAAATCTTATTTGCACAAACATTTAATGGGGGTGATTGTTTTCAAATGGGGATCCACAGGTTACTAAACTCAAAGGTTCACTTACTTTTTCTGTCTGGAATGTATCTGTTGTGCTCAATACAAGTCATGAAAGTACAACTGTTTCATTAGTTTAGTTACATTGCGTTTGTTTACATTTGTGACTTAGGATCAAGCCATATTTTATTAGTAATCAATGCCAAAATACAGAGGGTTAAGTTACTTTTCCTTGCAACTAAAGCTGAACTAGAGCAGGAGCAGAACAGTGTGACCAAGGTACTTCAAGGAATAGATAAGTGAGAGTGGATTAAAATACCAAGGTTATCAAACTTGCAGTTTTCCTAGTGTTTTTTAAACTAACCTAAAATCATGAGGAGTATTTTTCTAGGTCTAGAAGAAAGAAGCTCTCACTATCATCATAGAAAGAGCTTTCTGCTGCACAGAAAGGGGCCGTTTACACGGCACAGGACAAATACTGGTTGGTTTTCGTGCTATGCACACGGCCACTGGGGGATGGCTTTTCTCTACAGTTTGCGGAGAAAAGCCCTTCTCCTTCACATTATAATGTTCATATTCTGTCCGAAAACCAGTTGGATGAACATGCTCTATGGTTTTTGGACCGCCGGTGGTTTGAAAACTCGCTGTGCGGAAAATCCGTGGGAACCGCTGCATGGATTTTCCATTAAGGTCCGTGTAAAAGTTTGTCAGCCGGCTTGCAGCCGATTTTCAAAACCAAAAACCAGCTGAAAAACTGGCTGAAAAACAGTGCCATGGGGAAAAGGCATGAGTAGTGAGACTCTTTTGTGGTGACAGAGGAGGGTCCTTGATAGCTCTTTTGAAATTAGAATGTTTTACAAGTCTTTGTACTAGATTTGTAGAGATATTTTCTTTTCATATTTGAAACTGCAGAGACATTTTTTTCCCTAATATGGGGAAAATAGCATATGCCTTTCTCTAAATTAAAATTGTAGTATTATAGGATGGACTTGATGAACCTGTGTCTTTTACTACCTTAACAATTATGTATGTAACCATCTAAGTACAGTGGTGGCCAAAAGTATTCTGTCAGATAATACTCAGTTTCTTCCTGAAAATGATTGCAATCACAAATTCTTTGGTATTATTACCTTCATTTAATTTGTCTTCAATGGAAAACCCCAAAAAGAATTGTCATAAAGCCAAATTGGATATAATTCCACACCAACATAAAAAAAAGGGATGGACAAAAGTATTGCACTGTTTGAAAAATCATGTGATGCTTCTCTAATTTGTGTAATTAACAGCACCTGTAACTTACCTGTGGCATCTAACAGGTGTTGGCAATAACTAAATCACACTTGCAGCCAGTTGACATGGATTAAAGTTGACTCAACCTCTGTCCTGTGTCCTTGTGTGTACCACATTGAGCATGGAGAAAAGAAAGAAGACTAAAGAACTGTCTGAGGACTTGAGAATCCAAATTGTGAGGAAGCATGAGCAATCTCAAGGCTACAAGTGCATCTCCAAAGACCTGAATGTTCCTGTGTCTACCGTGCGCAGTGTCATCAAGAAGTTTAAAGCCCATGGCACTGTGGCTAACCTCCCTAGATGTGGACGGAAACGAAAAATTGACAAGAGATTTCAACGCAAGATTGTGCGGATGGTGGATAAAGAACCTCGACTAACATCCAAACAAGTTCAAGGTGCCCTGCAGTCCGAGGGTAAAACAGTGTCAACCCGTACTATCCGTCAGCGTCTGAATGAAAAGGGACTGTATGGTAGGATACCCAGCAAGACCCCACTTCTTACCCCGAGACATAAAAAACCAGGCCTGGATTTGCCCAAACTTACCTGAGAAAGCCTAAAACGTTTTGGAAAATGTTCTCTGGTCAGATGAGACAAAAGTAGAGCTTTTTGGGAAAAGGCATAAACATAAGTTTACAGGAAAAAAAAGAGGCATTCAAGAAAAGAACACGGTCCCTACAGTCAAACATGGCGGAGGTTCCCTGATGTTTTGGGTTGCTTTGCTGCCTCGGCACTGGACTGCTTGACCCTGTGCATTGGCTTTATGAAGTCTGAAGACTACCAACAAATTTTGCTGCATAATGTAGGGCCCAGTGGTGAGAAAGCTGGGTCTCCCTCAGAGGTCATGGGTCTTCCAGCAGGACAATGATCCAAAAAACACTTCAAAAAGCACTATAAAATGGTTTGAGAGAAAGCACTGGAGACTTCTAAAGTGGCCAGCAATGAGTCCACCTGTGGAGAGATCTCAAAATGGCAGTTTGGAGAAGGCACCCTTCAAATTTTCAGGACCTGGAGCAGTTTGCCAATAAAAATTTGGGCTAAAATTCCAGCAGAGCATTGTAAGAAGCTCATTGATGGTTACCGGAAGCGGTTGTTCGCAGTTATTTTGGCTAAAGGTTGTGCTACCAAGTATTAGGCTGAGGGTGCCAATACTTTTGTCCGGCCCATTTTAGAAGTTTTGGGTGAAAGAATCAATGAATTTGATTTTTGTCTCATTCAGTTTTGTGTTTTTCATTGCAAGCAAAAATAAAAGAATATATTAATACCAAAGAATATGTGATTGCAATCATTTACGGGAAAAAATGAGCATTATCTGACAGGATTGCAGGGGTGAAAATACTTTTGGCCACCACTGTTCATTATTTTAGAAAGTACCTTATAAGGAGGGGCAATGTTGCCCAAACCATATGTAAATAAAATCAAAAGCAGATTTTTCCTGAAGGGCAATTTTAAAACAGCATGTTGATCAATAAAGAGCAGCAAGTCTCCATATTTTATATCATCTTTGGTGTTTCAAGTATCACACATCATAACCAGAAATATAGAGTATATCTAAATCTAAACAGAATCACCACGCCAAAACTATCCAGAATTTCTCAAATAAACTTCAATTATTTTCCCAAATTTTCAAAGCAACTTTTGGGAATTTGTCTTAAAGTGCTGGCACTTTTTCTTAGCGAAAATCTCCCACATTCGCAAAAAAGTAAGTTTTAAAAATTAGGTTTTTTTTATTTTTTCCACCTGTCTACATTCTTCATCGCTAAGGGGTGAAAAGCTGAACGGGTTTCTGGGGCAAAAAAAATTTCTAACCAAAAATTTAATCGTAAAAGGTACAGATCAATCAACACTTTCCCATAAGACCTGAAAATGATTTTTTCGTTTATTGCAAAAGAGAAATCAAAATGTAATATTGTCTGCACCTGGCTTGGAAAAAGAAACATTATATAGGCCTCATGCTATAAAATGTTTATCCATGAGACATCCCCATACCAGATGAAAAAACTTTAAATCCTTTATCATGAAAAATATGATGAAAAATTTAATATAGTATATTTACCTTTTGGGAATTTTTAACCCCTGATTTAGACGTTCAATACAAAAGAACACACAGATATAAAAATAGTGGTGACATGCTTTAGAATAACAGGATTTTACATTAAAGACATTGGTCAATATTTATTAAAATTGGTCAGGAGGCTACAAGTAGCTTAAAATAACCAAAGTTAATTTATTCACCATTTAAACACCTCAGCTACCAGCATAACATGTATCTGATCTTCCACCATATCCTGTTTACTTGATGACATCCTGTCCCTTCATCAATTGTGTCCTTGGCCAATTTCTGGCCACAATAGTACCAATTTTATGCCAACTGACCTTTTATTTCAAGTTATTTGCAGCGTCCTGCCCCACTTTGTTGAAGCTTAGACAACCCTTTTAATATTCATAGAGATTCATTTTTTGCAGTGCTTTTGTGGTTTTTTATTTTCAAGTCTTTTTTTTTTTGGGGGTTTTTGAACTAGAAAGTTTAGACATGTATAGCTTCACATGCACTTGACCACTCTGGCCTGTGATTGGCTGCACATTGCACAAGAAAGATGGATGCTTTCTTTTTTTTCTGTTTCTATTCAAACCTCAGCGGACCAACAAGCTTTTGTAAGTCCTGAATAACCGCTTTAAGGTTATGGCTCCACAAATTCGACCAAAAGGCAGTTCAGGTCAAAGTGAATTCAATTGCGTACGGTCAAATTTAAATGTGACCCGATTTGAACAGGAAATAAAAATAAAAAATATAAGTGGTTATGTACATTAGATCAGTACATGATATATATATTCTAGAACATGAACTATATTTTATTAAGATTATCAAGATAAGGATAACATAAGCAGTGTAAATGTAAAAATGAAAATAAACAAATAATATTAAAAAGCATGCATTAATATTACACACAAATGTAAATTTTTCATTATTACGGTGTTTTCTAGGCATGGCTTAATGAGAGCCTGGTATAGATAGCTTTTGTTATTGGAATCCTTATTATTTCCTTAAACTCTTTGACCCTACTTCATACTTTATGTAGGACTGGCAAATTCATTGTCAGCTACTATGGGAATTCTAATTATCTGGTTCGCTATCATGCAAATTCCAATAGCCAAACCAGTTCGTAACTGAAACTGCCAAATATGAAACCTAGAGCAATAATTAGCTAGGAATATCTTAGAATTGGGTCAGAGCGTTGAACCAGAAATTTCAGTTATAAGACCATGTATTTCCTCTAGTATAGCAGATATACAATAGTAACTGATATATAACAGTAGTATATTTTTTATGCATAATACTATATTTCTTATTTTTTACCTTGCTATTTTGGTTTTCTTTAGGTATGCTATATTGTAATTGAACTTCCTAGCCTACACATACATAATATATTGCATAGCTGTCAGACACTTAGTAGACCAAAAAATCCATTTTTTATATACCCTGGTGTGCACCTGTCTTCGGGAAGTGAATTTCAACTTTGGATAATAAAATTACAGCAGCATCAAAAGATCCTGGCATTCTTTTTCATCTTTGGGATGTAATATTTCTAGGAAAATGATATGATTGATAGCAGTGCTACTGTATGGTCAAATAGTTAGTATGACCGAACAAGAGTAAAGAGTTTTATAGCAATGCTCCAGGGCAAGTTTTCATATTAGAGCAAGGTGGAAAAATTTACATGTATAATATTAATAACACATTAAACATCACTCTCAAAAGGCTAAAATGCTTCATATGTTGAATAAACCACCCAAAAATCTAGCAGTGGGTGAAAGCATAATAGAGCCTACATACATATCATCTTCATTCATTATCATATTGAAAAGTTATATACTACAAAAAATGGGTTCTCTACGATTTATGGAATATTAAAACATGATGGGAAAAAAACAGTGCTGATGTCAACTGTTTTTAAATGCAAATATGAATTGAAAACAAATACAGTAAACAGTAAAATAAATCAGGAATTTCTAGTGGGTTGCAAAAGTATCCATACCCATTGAACTGTTCCTCATTTTTACATGTTACAGCCACAAACATAAATGTATTTTAATTAAATTTTGTGTGATCGAATAACGCAAAGTAACAAGTATTTGTGAAGTGCAAAGACAATGATATGTGCTTTTCCAAATTTTTGCAAATTGAAAAATTGTGTATATGTATTTAGGCAATACTTTGTAGGACCACATTAGCTGCAATGTCAGCTGCAGTCTTCTGCTGTGTGTCTCTACCAGCTTTGCCCATTTAGAGGCTGAAATGTTTCCTCACTCTTCTTTCCAAAATAGCTATAGCTCAGTCAGATTGATTGGTGAATGTTTGTGAACAGCAATTTTCAAGTCGTACCACAGACTCTCAAGGGGATTTAGGTCTGGACTGAGACTGGGCCATTTTAACACATGAATATGCTTTGTTTTAAACCATTCCATTGTAGCGGCTGTATATTTAGGGTCGTTGTCCTGCTGGGAGGTGAACTTATGACCCAGTCTCAAGTCTTTTGTAGCCTCTAACAGGTTTTCTTCAAGGAGTTCCCAGTATTTAGCTCCATTCATCCTCTCATCAACTCTGATCAGTTTCCCAGTCCCTGCTAAAGCAAAGCATAATGCTGCCACCACCATGCTTCAGGTATGGTGTGTCCAGGGCGATGTGTGGTGTTGGCTTTCCTAAACAAATAGGGTGACATGTAATAATTGATATAGAGGTGTGTACATATAGGGTATTGCTTAATTTGGAAGAAACTGTGTAACAATTTTTGGATTCTATTCTTTCAAGGATTCCTTGCGAAAATGTAAAATTTTAAAACTGCAGCTTATTGGGAAAAAAAATAATTTTCACAGCCTAACGCTAGGAAAGGGCAGGGCTTAAATCGAGTCAGCGCCCAGTGGTAGCAAATCACCGGCATGCTGTCTCTTTAAATTTAACTGCAGTGCCACTTGTGCGCCCGGCAAGCCACAGGAGCGCGGTGAGGTGAGTGATAGATGGAGCTGCGAGTGCCCGAGCACCGGGTCGTGACGCCGCCCGCAGCAGAGGTCGTAACGGAGGTGCGGGTGTGCCCGTGACCCATCACGTGGGTCGCGGGGCACCCGTTACAGTACCCCTCCCTTGGGCCTCCCCCTCTTTCTAGCTTGCAGAAACCTGATTAACAGATCCCAGTCCAGGATGTTATCCTCCGGCCCAAACCCCTTCCAGTCGACCAAGAAAAATCATCTCTCCCTAACTGTCTTCATAGCCAAGATCTCCTTAACCGTAACAACATTGGTGGAATCAGCTAAAGGAGATGGGAAACCACCTTTCGTGAGAACCGATTAAGGATGACCGGTTTAAGCAGGGAGACGTGGAAGGAATTTGGGATGCGTATAGTAGGAGGGAGCCGGAGTTTGTAGGCCACAGGGTTGATGCCTTTCAGAACTTCAAAAGGGCCCAGAAAACAGGAACCCAGCTTGTAGCTGGGAATTTTCAGGCAGACATACCTGGCAGAGAGCCATACTCTGTCTCCCAGAACAAAGGATTGAGGGGGTCTTCTCTTGTTGTCTGTTTGAACCTTCATACGGGCTGAAGCCTGAAGCAGAGATTGGCGTGTCTCCTTCCATATGGCAGATAGATCACTGACCAGATTGTCCACTGCAGGAACATCTGAGGAGGCAGAGGGCAGCGGTGGACAGGGGTGCCGACCAAAGACAATGAAGACAGGGGATGCCCCAACAGAATCTGACTCCAGAGAATTATACGAAAATTCTGCCCATGGCAACAAACTGGATCAATCATCTTGTCTTGCAGATACAAAGTTGCATAGATAGGTAACCAAGACCCGGTTCATTCTTTCCACTTGGCCATTGGATTGCGGTTGGTAAGCAGAAGAAAAGTGCAGTTCAACTTGTGGTTGCGAGCAGCGGCCCCGCCAAAATCTTGAGACAAACTGAACTCCCCGGGCTGAAACAATGGAAGTCCATGGAGCTGGAAGATATGTTGAAAAAAAGATTTTTGGCGAGACGAGGGCAAAATGTGGGGACCAGGCGGAGAATAAAGTGCGCCTTTTAGAGAAATGTCAGTGCCCCCCAGATGAAATTATTCGGCAGAGGGGTTTTTGGTCATTGATAAAATCCATAGAATGTGGTTCAGGGGACTGTTAGGAAGGGCAGATTTTGTACCTTTTGGTGTCTTCAAATTTAAAAATAGTGCCAAAAGGAAAAAACCCCCAATGAAAATGAGATCAAAGGTCCGTAGGGGCTCCCCCAATTTCTGGGGGTTTGGGGTTTGAAATTCAGCTCAATATGGCCACATATGGGATATCTCTAAAAGCAGCAGAATTGTGGGCATCAATATTGAGTTGTGCTTCTCTGGTCAATCTATTGTGTTCATGAATAAAAAATAAAAATTGAAAACTGGAAAAAAAGTGAAATTTTTTTAAAAGTTATCCGAGGTGAACAAAAGAATGTGGTTTTGAATACTTTAAATGGTACAGTTTCTTAGATGGGGTCATTTATTGGAGTTCCTAACATTCAGGCCCCTCAAAGTAATATTAGAAATTGACTGGTCCTTTAAAAAATCTATGTCACAAATTTTCTTAAAAATATGAAAAATGACTACTAAATTTATAAGCCCCTTAATGAAAAAATGTAAACAAAAAAATTTAAAAAATGCCAAAAATACAGTAAAAATATGGAAAATGCTGTTATAAACTGTTTTTTGTGGTATAATACAGTCTTACAAAGTTTTATATTTTTCACAAAATAACAAGGATTGTAGTGCAAAATATATTACTAACTTAAAGCACAATGTGTCACAAGAAAATCGTCTCTCAATCACATGATTAAGTAAAAGTATCAACAAGTTCTCACCATAAAAAGTGACATTATTTATAAAATGGGGCTCAATAGTTACTGTGGTGGTTTGGGATTTATTATGTGAATTTTTATAAAAAATTTTGCATAAAAACATTATAACTCTGAAAATTAAAAACCTTTTAAAAATTGACTTTTTTTCCCCCTAAGGGGTTGGGTAAAGATTTTCTTTATTGCTTACTTAAAGGGGTTGTTCATACAAAAAATTTTTAAATTTAAAGTGGGGGGCCCCAAAAATCTAAGGGGTGTACGTCCTTGGTTCTTTGGGAAAGGCTACGTTTTTTGAGAAAAGGGGTGGTTTACATGTGTTTGAAAAGGGGTTTTTTACTGGGAGGGAAGATTTGTCCGCCCGGTCGTGCCATGCAAAGGAAAAAAGGGAGTGAGAGGAGGGGCAGGGATGTGTGTATTGGCAGGCAAGGGGAGAACGTGAAGGACATGCAGGGGGGTTGTGTGTATGGGGAGCGACAGCAGGGCAAGAGGCAGTGAAGAGTGGGGGGGTGTAATGGAGCCACAGGGATGGAGGGAGGCGTGAAGAGGATACAAACACACAAACCCCCCCGCATGTCCTCTACTGTTCTCCCCCTGCCTGCCCCTACAACCCATCCTGCCCCTCCTCTTCATGCCTTTCCTTTGCATGTGCAGGACCGGGGAGGCAGAATGTTTTCCCTGAGCAGTAAAAAAAACCCCCGTTGTTTAAGCAAATGAAAAACCGGGCCCGTTTTTAAAAAACCGAAAGACTTTGCCAATATTTAAACCAAGGACTTTAAACCCTTTAAAGATTTTTGGCCCCACTTTTAAAACAAAGTTCTTCTTTAGTGGAAAACCCCCTTTTTAAAGGGAAATTCCGAAGTTCAGACAAAAAAAACCCTTTGGAAAAGGGGGGCTGGTTTCACGGTCTTTAAAATTAAAAGAAATTCCCTACATTAAAAAAACATGTAAAAATTTGACATATTAGGGGTAGGTTTTTTGGCTCCCTATCTTTCCCCCTCAGTCCCGGCTGGGAAGTGGGAATTGTTTTTGCAGAAAGACATTGGGTTTTGGTTTTTATAATTAGATTTGGGGGGGAATTGTTCTTTCAAAAGGGGGAATTGTTTTAAAATTTAAGGAAAACTTGTTTTCTTGATAAGGGGAAGTCGAAGTTTGGGGGATTCCCCCCAAAAGGAACCCAAAGCATTTTTTTTTAAAATTGTTAAAAATGGTTGCTTGACTTGGGTTAAATGGGGAAAAACGTTTTGGGAAAGGTTTTAAAGGGGCCCCTCAATAAATTGTGCAGAGTTGAAGCCAAAAAGGGGCCCGGGCCGGGATTCTGTGTTTGTAAACCCGAAATTTATATAAGCCCGGACGAAGCTGGCAGTTCCCCTTACTCTCCCCTTGTGCCGCTTTTTTTTTAGTCAGAAAAAATAAAATTTGTTTTAACAGCCCCCAAACCTTTTAAATTTCTGGCTGTTTTCTTTTTCTTTTGGTTTTTTAAAACCCCAAAGGGGTTAAATTTAAAGCGGGGTTTCTGTGTTGTGGGTTCAGTAAAAAAATAAAACGTTTTTTCTTCACAACATACCAGTTAATTTTTTGGGGCTGTTTCATTTCTTTTGCCCCCAAATTTATACCCAAAGGGGGTTAAATTTTAAGGGCATTTTTTGTTTTTTGTAGCCCAAGAAAAGAAAAAGTGTTTTTAAAACGCCAAAAAAAGTACATTTTCCATTTGAAAATTTTATATCCGAAGGGGTTTAAATTTAAAGCTTTTTTGCTTTTTAGCCCATTTAAAAATATCATCTTTTTTGGGCCACGAACCAAAAACCATTTAATTTTTGGTTTGCTTATTTCCTTTGCGCAAATTTTATTTTAAAGGGGGTTTTAAATTTAAAGCGTGTTTCTTCTGTTGTAGTCTTTTTATAAATACATTTCGTTTTAAAAAAAGGCCACATGGCATTTTAAATTTTTGTGGTGCTATTTTCTTTTGCGAAATTTTTACCCAAAAATTTTTAAGGTTTTTAAATAACCTTTATTTTTTGTGTTTATTTTTAGTCAGTAAAAAAAAAGGGGAGTGTTTTTCAACGCCAAAAGAAAAAATTTTTCCTTGTAGCATATTTTTATATCAAAGGGTTAATTAAGCGTTTTTTCCCCTTTGTTAGCGGGGAAAAAATAAAAGTTTTTTAAAAACCCCCACCATACCGTTTATTTTGGTGCTCTTTTTCTTTTGGCTTTTTAAAATATAAGGGGTTTAAAATTTTAAACGTTTTTGTGTTATTGTGGGTCATTTAAAAAATAGGAAATTTTTCCCCTTTTTCCTTTGTTTTTTTAAAACGCCAAAGAAAAAAATTTTTTACTGTGACAAAATTTTATCCGGGGTTTAAATTTAAAACCCTTGTTTCTGTTTTTGTGAGTCAGTAAAATAAAAATCTTTTTTTAAACACGCCACAATAAAAGTTTTTTTTTTTTGGTGCTCCCCTTCTTTTGCCCCCAATTTTTTTTCCCAAAAGGGTTTTTAATTTAAAGCATTTTTCTGCTTTTGTAGACGGGTTTAAAAAAAAATAGTTTTTTTTTCAACGCCTAAGAATTAAATTTTCCAGTAGCAAAAAATTTATATCCAAAAGGTTTAAATTTTAAGCGGGTTCTGCATTTTTTGTAGAAAAAAATTTCATCGTTTTAGCACGCCACAAAAACCCCTTTTAAATTTTTGGGGTGTTTTATTTCCTTTGCGAAATTTTTTTAAAAAAGGGGTTTAAAATTAAGGGGGGTTTCTGCTTTTGTAGTCAGTAAAAATACAGTCTTTTTTAACACCCCCACAGGGGCATTTAAATTTTTTGGCTGCTCATTTCTTTTGCGCAATTTTATATCCAAGGGTTAAATTTTAAGCGTTTTTGTTTTATTGTAGTCAGAAAAAAAAAAAAAGGGTGTTTTTCAACGCCAAAAGAAGAAAATTTCAGGGTTAGCTTTTGTTTTTAATCCGAAAGGTTAATGAAACCCTTTGTTTTTTTGCTTTTTTTACCCGGGTTTTTAAAAACACGTCATTTTAAAAATCCACATACCATTTAAATTTTTTTTGGCCCGGGGTTTTTTCCTTTTGCGCAATTTTAAATCCAAATGGGTTAATTCAAACCGTGTTTGAGTTATTGTAGTCAGTAAAAGAAACGGTTTTTTTTTCAACGCCAAAAGGAAAAAACATTTTACTGTGACATAAATTTTTTTCCCCAAAGGGTTTAATTTAAAGGGAGTGTTTTCCCCTTTTTGGGTATTAAAAAAACAAATCTTTTTAACCCCCCCAAAAATTTTTTTACCATTTTAATTTTTCCCTGCTCATTTCTTTTCCCGGCAATTTTATGCAAGGGTTAATTAAGCTTTGTTTTGTTTTTTTGTAGTCATTTAAAAGAAACATTTGTTTTTCACCCCCAAAAGAAAAACATTTTTTGTGAAAAAAATTTTATATCCCAAAAGGTTAAATTAAGCGTTTTTCTGTTTTGTGAGCAAAAAATTTACAGGGTTTTTTTAACACCCCCATACCATTTAAATTTTTGGGCCTCCCTCTTTTTTTTTGGGGAAATTTTTATACCCAAGGGTTTAAATTTAAAGCGTGTTTTTTGTTTATTGTAGTCATTTCAAAAAACTGTGTTTTTCACCCCAAAAGAAAAAAATTTTCCTGTGGGCCAAAAATTTATATGCAAAGGTTTAAATTTTTGGGTTTGTTTTGCTTTTGTAGTCAGTTTTTTAAAAACATTTTTTTCTTCCCCTAAGAAAAAAAATTTTTCCTGTGGCAAAATTTTATAAAGAAGATTAATTAAGCGTGTTTTGTTTTTTGTAGTCAGAAAAAAATACCCCGTCGTTTTAAACCCCAAAATTTCCCATTTTAATTTTTGGTTTGCTCATTTTCTTTTGGCTTTTTAAATACCCAAAGGGTTTTAATTAAGCATTTTTCTGCTGTTGTAGACATTTAAAAGAAATAGTGTTTTTCAACGCCAAAAGAAGAAAAAATTTTCCTTTTTGCATTTTTTTATACCCCAAAGGTTTTAATTAAGCTGTTTCTGTGTTTTTTGGTCGTAAAAATCCCGTCGTTTTAAAACCCCAACTTTGGCATTTAAATTTTTGGCGGGGCTCTTTCTTTTCCCGAAAAATTTTAAAATATCAAAGGGGTTAATTAAGCTAGTTTGTGTTATTGTATTTTCATTTAAAAAAAAAAAACCAGTGTTTTTCATACGCCAATGAAGAAAATTTCCTTGTTGCATAGTTGTATACAAGGTTAATTAAGGGGTGTTTTGCTTTGTTACCCCCAGTGTTTTTTTATCGTTTTTTTAAACCGCCAAACTTTAATTTTAATTTTTGGTTGCCCCTTTTCCCTTTTGCGCAATTTATTTTGGGGGGTTAATTAAGTGTGTTTCTGCTTTTGAAAGTAAAGAAAAAGGGAAAACGGTTTTTTCAACGCCAAAGTGAAAAATTTTCCGGGTTGGCAAAAAATTTTATAAAAAAAAAGATTTTTTTTAAATTGGTGTTTCTGCGGGTTTTTGTCAGAAAAAAGTTTTTAAAAACCAATAAAAAGGTCTTTTTTCGCCTTTATACCAATTAAATTGTTTTTGGGGGGGAAAAAAAGGAACGCTTGGAGGGGGAAAAAAGATTTTTACTTTTTTCCAATTTTTGGGGGTTATTTTAAGAAACCCCACCCCTTTAACCTGTTTTTTTTTAATTTTTCCCAGGGGTTAATTAAGAGGAAGAAATCTGGTTTTTCACAACCCAAAAACAAGGGAAAATTTTCCTGTAGTTTAAAATTTTAACAAGGTTTAAAATTTAAGCGTGTTTCGGGTTTTTGTTCCCAAAAGTAAAAATACACGTTTTTTAAACGCCCCCTTCCCCTTTTTTAATTTTTGGCGGCCTATTTCTTTTGCCAATTTTATACCCGGGGTTTAAATTTAAATGTGGGGTTTTGTTTCTTTATGTAAAAAAGGTTTTTTTTAAAAAAAAAAACCTTTTGGTTTTTTTCCAAAAGGGGCCACTTAAATGTGTTTTAATTTCCTTTTTGGCTGTTTATTTTTTTTGGGCGCAATTTTTCCAAAAAATTAATTTTCTTTTTACATAAGGGTTTTTTAACCCAAAAAAAATTTTTCCCGGGCATTTTTGGCAAGGGTTAAAATTTTTTTTAAAAAAAACTGTGTTTTAACCCCACAAAAAGGTTTATTTTTTCCTATATTAAAAAAGGGCCTTTTAATTTTAATTTTTCCGGGGGTTGTTTTTTTGGTTTTTTTTTTAAAAGGGTTAAAAAAGTTTTTGGGTTTTGGCTTTTTTTTTAAAATGGAAAAAAGTTAAAATTTTATTAAAATTAATTTTTGGGCAAGCCTCTTTTCCCCCCTTTTTTAAATTTTTGGCCCCTTTTTTTTTTGCCCCAATTTTTACCCCAAAAAAGGGGGGATTAATTAAGCCCGTGTTTCTGCGTTGTAGTAAATTTAAAAACATACCTTTTTTTAAACACGCACATGGAAAATTTAATTTTTGGGCCCTCCCTAAATTTTTTTGTGCAATTTTTTTCCCAAAGGGGTTTTAAAAAAAGCGTGTTTTTTTCCCAAATTGGGAGTAAAGTAAAAAGGAAAACTGTGTTTTTAAACCCCCCAAAGGAAGAACATTTTCCTGTAGCATAATTTATATGCCAAAGGTTTAAATTTTAAGGGGGGTTTTTTTCCCTCCCCTTTTTTTGTCATTAAAATACACGTGGTTTTTAAAACCCCAAAATTTCCCATTTAATTTTTTTGGCCCCTCCCTCATTTTTGTGCACATTTTTTCCCCCAAGGGTTTAAATTTAAAAGGGGGTTTCTGCTGTTTTTGGGTTAAAAAATTTAAAAGCGGGTTTTTTTACCGACAACTACCATTTTTAATTTTTAAAAAAACCGCTCATTTCTTTTGCGAAAATTTATTTCCAAGGGTTAATTAAGCTTTTTTTGGGATTTTTCCCAGACTTTTAAAAGAAACCCCGGTGTTTTTTCAACCCCAAAAAGGAAAAGGGTTTTTTTTTCCGTAGCAAAATTTTATACCCAAAAGGTTAATTAAGCGGTTTAAACTTTTTTTTTGTTTAGTCATTTTAAAATATCCCTTTCCTTTTTTAGAAACCCCAAACATCCCCCAAGTTAATTTTTGGCTGCTTTTTCTTTTGCGAAATTTTTAAACCAAGGTTAATTAAGGTTTTTTCTGCTGTTGTATTTCGTAAAAATACAATCCTTTTTTAAAAACCAAACCCCACAGGGCCATTTTTTTTTTTTGGCCCCTGCTCATTTTTTTTTGCCCCAAATTTTTTTAAAAGGGTTAAAAAAAGGTTTTTGTGTTTTGCTAAAAAATCCATTTTTAAAAAAAAACGGGGTTTTTTTTTTTTCAAACCACCCCAAAAGAAAGAAAATTTTCCCTGTACCCTTGGGGGGTTTAAAATGGGAAGGTTAATTATGGGGTGTTTCGGGCTTTGTTACCCCGGTAACTTTAAAACTAATTTTAAAAACGCCACAAAACCATTTAAATTTTTTGGGCCCCCCCCCAAATTTCTTCTTTTGAAAATTTTTAAAATTTTCATGGGTTAATTAAGCTTTTGTTGGGGTTTATTGTAGTCAGTAAAAAAAACCCCAGTGTTTTTAAAACGCCCAAGGAAAAACTTTTTTTACTGGGGACAAAAATTTTATTTTTCCAAAGGGTTTTAATTAAGCTTTTTTTCCTTGGTTTTTGCTTTGTGGTCATTTAAATTACAGGGTGGGTTTTTAACCCCCAAAATACCATTTTAAATTTTGGGGGCCCCCCTGCTCATTTCTTTTGGGCAATTTTTATAGCAAGGGTTTTTTAAAAACCCTTGTTTGTTTTAAATTGGGAGTAAAGTAAAAAAAAAACTCAGTTTTTTTCAACCCTTCCAAAAGAAACATTTTTCTTTTACCCTTAATTTTATCAAAAAGGGTTTAAATTTTAACGTGTTTTGCTTTTGTAAAAATTTAAATTACCCCAAAGTTTTAAACGCCACATAAAAGGGGTTTTTTTTTTTTGTTCTTTTTTTTTTTTGCGCAATTTAAAACCCAAAGGGTTACCAAGTTTTTAGGGGGTTTAAGGGTTTTATTTGGAGGGCTTTTTAATTAAGGGCCGGTTTTGGTTTATTTTTTTTCATTTTTTTAAAGGGGGGATTTTTTCCCTTTTTTTAAAAAAGGGGGTTGTACCTTTTTTTGAAAAAACATATGCCAGACAGAGATGTTCCCCAAGGCTCTACACATGCGGGGGGTGGCAAGGGGCAAAAAATATTCCTGGAGCGGGCCCCACAGGTCCCCATCCCAATTTTTAGGGGAAGTCACAGCAGGGGTCCCCTTGGTGGGGGCCGCCCTCCCCGGCTCTGTCTTCTACCCCGGGCCCGTGTTTTAAAACCAGAAAAACCCAAAAAAAGGGTTTTCTTAAATTGGGTTTAAATAGGTCACCCTTTTTCCCCCCAGATGCATCGAAAACCCTAGCCAAAAAGTCGGTGGGAAGTCGGAACCAACCTTTAGTAGATCTACTATGTGGTCTGGGCCCCAGCGCCACTTTTACAGCGGGGATAAACCCAATTTTGAGGGGGAAAGGGTAAAAGCAGCTACTTGGCAGCAAAGAAAATGGGGCCAAAACCCCCTGCTTTTTTGCAGTAGGGGGCCAAAGTATTGGTTTAAATTTGTGGCATGGAAGAGGTCATGTTGTGAGGGGGGTTAGACTCTCCCTTTCCCAAAGGGACTTTTGAGGGAGGGAAAAAGAAAGTAAAGACAAAATAATAATTGATGAATGTAGCCAACCGCACTTGGGGAGCCGGGTGAAGAAAATGGGCTTCATCACCCGTCAGGAAAAATTTGAGGGCACCAGTTTGGGGCCCCCAGGCGCAGCTTTAGCCAGAAATTTGGGTACTGTGGCCATGAGTAGCGCGGTTCCCAGCAGTGTGAGGTCGGGAAAACCCAAAAACGGCCATGGGGGGGAAAAAACCCATTTCGTTGGTCCAAGACAGCAGCGCGGAAAATAGGGGAAGCAGCGATTGGGGCCCAAGCGGGGGGCCCGGGTTTTTTCTCCAGTGGGCACCCCCCGTCCCGGGTCGGCCGGTTTTTTTTGTGGCGGTTTTTTGCAAAGACAACGGGGGGGTAGTTCAACTTTTTTTGGGTTTAATGTAAAATCTGTGGGAAGAGAGTAAAGCCCGTGGCCAGGGACCCTAACCCGTTTGGAAAAAAACACTGCGTCAAAACATGCAGCATACCATCCGGTGGCCGGGGGAAAAAACCCTGGGCTCAGATGTGGGGGGCCCCACCCCTTCCGCCCCCAAAGCACCCCGCACCCCAATCAGTGGTCGAAAATCCCCAATGCACCCAAAAGTAAAAGGCCCGCCCCCCTTTCTCCCAGAAGGGAGCTGTTTTTGTTTGCCTTCTTCTTCCTGCCCTGATGCTTCTTCCCCCTTGCTACTCATGGGCCCCCAGTTGTTCAAAAAAAGGCCCGATTGCCAAAAAGAAAACAACGGGATGCGCCCAAACCTTTCCAAAGTTGCAAAAGGCTGCCTTTTGCTCCTGTCCCAAAGTTGTTGGTACGGCAGTCCCCCCTTTTCCCTTTTTTGGTGAACTTTTGAACGTTTAGAAAATTTTAAGGGCCTGTGCCAAAGGCCGAGGTGGAGAGTTCCCAAGCCGTAATTTTTTTTCCCAAAAAAGGGCATTTACCAGCCCCTTCACAAATATGAAGGCAGAACGGGGGGCCCCAGCCCTTTGGGCTTATCGGTTTTTTCCCAAAGGGTGCCCCGGCCCACCCAGGGACGTGGGGAAACCCTGAAAACTACAGTCTGAGCCAGTCCCTGTCCTTTTCGGAAAAACTGGCAAAAATTGGGGCTTCCTGCCCAGCCCCCCTAAAATTTGGGAGGGGTAAAACCCCCGTTTTTCTCCTCCCTTTGTAAAACTTGCTGCCCCTTTGGCCCCAAATGTCCCCCGGGCCTCCCTCCCTCCCCCCAACCACCCCCCAAACACCTTTAAAAGCCCCCCCAAAAGGGTGCTGTTTCTTTTTTTAACCCAAACCATGTGAAAGGGGCAAAAAGCAGGTGTCACGAAGCCCCCCTAAAAACCCCCCCCTGGCTTCCCCCTCGGCGAGGGGAAGTCACCCAGGGGGGGGAAAAATGACAAGAAAACAGGTTTTGGTTTCTCCTGGCCAACTGCAATTTCAAAAAACCATGGTAAAAGGGGGACGTGGGCAAAATTTTCCGGGGTTTGGGGTGCCCTGCGACCTTGCTCTGAGGGGGGGGTTAAATTTGGCGCCCTGAATGGCCTTTGTGTTCCTTTCTGGTTTTTTAAAAGGGTTTTCCTGAAGTCTTCCACCAATTTTCAGAAGGATTCTGAAAAGGGGCCAGGAAAACTGGGGCACGGCCTTCATCCTTTTCCTCCCAAACCCAAGGGAAAAACCCCCCTCGAGTTTGAAAAAGGGGCCCGAACGGCCCCCATCAACAAAAGGGCTACTTTGCGATTTTTTCAGCCATTGGAATTCCACCCCCGCACATGTTGGGCCCGGGACTGTATAAACGGAAACCCCCTTTAAAACGATTTTTTGGGATATCCGGGGCGGACAGGGGTACCCCCCCTGTTTTTAACTTTGATTTTTGCCAGTGGCAGCTCTTGTATGAACCCCTTGCCATTTGCTGGGGCCCCATTTGAGGGGGGGCCGACTTTTATTTGTCAGTTCCCAAGGACCTACGGGAGGGAATATTTTCATTCTTTGTTTTAATGCCGGGAAAAAAAGATGCTGAAAAATTCTGTTTGGGCAGGGGATGGAGAGGGGAGCGACTATATCTCGGGGCCCACTTGAGTTCGGTGGGATAAATTTTGGGGGAGGAGGGAGGAGGACTTTGGGAAGCATAAGAATTGTTTTGGGGTGAAATGAAAGGGTTTTTTTCCTACCCGGGGGCAGGAGGGGAGGGCAGGGAATGGGGGAAGGTTGAGGGGGAGATAAAAGGGAAGACGAAGGCGATGACCGCAAAGGCACCGTGGCATTTAAAACAGTAAGAGGGAGGCAGGGGGCCCCCTCAGAGTCCCCTGTGAAAAAAGGGGCCTGCCGCATGTGTTTTGCTTGGCTAGGGGAAACGCCGGGAATAGAAACCCAAATCGGGGCCAGAGGGAGGGAATTTCCTGGATTTCCCCCCTTTTGGGGACCCTCGCTCCCCGGTCAAAAATGGGGGCCTTTTTCCGCTGCTGAGAGGGAGGACCACTAAAATTTCTTTTAGGGGGAAATCCCCCGTAGTCTTTTGGGCCCGGGTGCCTATGGGGGCATGTCCATTCTCTGACGGGGCCCGGGCCCCGGGGGTTCCCCCGTGCTCACGTACAAATTGCCGCGGCTGCTGTGGAAAAAGGGGGGGGGGGGGGTAGGGAGAAAGGTACCAGCCCCATAAGAAAAGAAACCAAAAGTTTTGGGAAGCCCTGTTTGAGCACCCTTCCTTTCCCCCCGCCTAGTGAGGAGGGTACTGGGCCACCCACCCAGCGGAAAGGAACCTGGAGCAGCCCCCGAACCAAAAAGGTGGGGGCCCTAATTGGGACAGCACTCTGCCACCCCAGTTAGAAGATCCGCGGGAAACTACTGGGGCAGCCAAACGGTTTGTTGTGGGGGCAATTTGGGCCGAGTTTGCAGTGGAGAAGCTGTTCCTGCCTTGCCAGTGGGTTGTGGCTTTCAGGAGGGAGGTTTTCAGGTGCGGCGGGGGCCATCGTTACCCCAAGGAGAAACACCTTCCCCCAACCGGGAAATGTGGAAAGGAACCCCGACCTTTTTCAAGTTTTAATCGGGCGTGGGGCCGGCCGGGGTTTTTCCAACAACCAATCCCTTAAAGGCTTCGGGGATTACATCGCCTGACGCATCACAAAAAACTTTTGAGAAATGATTTTGGGGGAAAATTAAAAATTCCTGCCTCAGCCACTTTTCTGTTTGCCACCACCCACCTGTTGTTACACATCTGTTTGCGTTTCTCCTTTGCCTACCCCCCATCTTTAAAAAAGGAATTTGGTTTTCCCAAAACCCAAACCCCACATTGTAATTGGCCCCAATCAATGACCTCCATTCTGCTGGGGTGTTGTGGTCCCGTGTTTTAAAAACAACTTTTGTCATTGTCCCACCCCAACTTACCTCATCCCTGTTGCTCCCTTTTGTTGCTGCTTGGTAACCCCCACTTTGTCATTTTGCCAAACCCCCTTTGACCTCATGCTGCTGCTGCCGGGGCCTCCACACTGTTTTCATTGTGCCCCCAACTCCCCTGCCCCTCTTTGCTATTATTTTGCCCGTAAACCTTTCCTCTCTGCCCATTGCCCCCCACTCTGTGGCCCAAACTCCTGTTTTTCCCAACTCAAAAATGTCAATTGCGGGCCAACCCCTTTGACCCTTTTTGCTGCTGCTTTTGGTGCTGCTGGGGCCCTCCACATTTTTTCCTTTGGGTTGCCATTTGTCTGCCCTCTTTGCGGGTGCTTTTTGCCCCTTTGCCCCGTGCCCCCACACTCTGTAAATTGTCCCCAACCCCTGTTGCCCCTTAATTTTGGTTTTTGCCACCTCCAGAATTTGTCATTGTGCCACTTGTCTAACCTTTGCTCCTGTGTGGTGCTCCCACCGTTTGGGACCTTCCCTAAAATTGGGTGCCCTTGGGGCCCCCTCCCCTAAACTCTGAGGGCTTCTGTTTTCCCCATCCCGGGTTGCCTCCCAACCTCTAGTCATTGTCCCCCTTTCTGGGGACCGCTTTTTTTCACGGGAAAACCCCCCTTTTTGCTGTTTCCCCCTAAAACCATCTAGGGCCCCTTTTGAAATTTTTTATTTTTCCCCCTTTTTTTTCCACCGTCAGAAGGAAGGGGAAGGATCGGATTGTTTTTAGAAAAAAAAGAGTGGATAAAGAACAAAAGGAAGACATGCAAATTTATCCCTTTTACGGGTTTAAATCTCTTTTTTGGGGATCAACTCCTGTTTTTTTTTGGGCCTTGGGCAATTTTTCTGATGGATTTTTTGGACCGTTTTAAAAGCGGACAAAAATCGGATGAAGGGGGAAAGGGCAAAAAGGGACCAGAAAACCGTCAACGAAAAAATTTTTATGTCACTGCCCCTCCATTTTATTCGGGGGGGGGGGGGGCCCCTTACATTGTTTCAGGGTTTTAACGAAAAAAAGGTTCTGTCATTTTTTGGGTGAGGGGTTTAAAGCTCTGGCCTCTTGGATGGACCCCTGTGTGATGCCCCCTTTACTTTGTGGGGACCTTTTGGTTGCGCCCCAAGAAACCTTTCTACGGGTTTTTTTGGGACGTCTAGGGGGTTTTTGGGAAATCTTACCCCCTCAGTTTGGGTTTTTTTCCGGGCGGGCCGACCCCAGGGACTTTCTCAGGTTTTGCATTCCTGCTTCAGGTTTTTGGTCAGTTTTGCCCCTGTAAGTGCACAGGGAATTTTAGAGTGAAGCAATTCTAAGAGCGGCGGCAGTCATGTGCGTGTCATACTAAAACACAGCATTGTATGAAGACCAAACCAAGCTCCCTCTGCATATGTAAGCATGGCACAATGTTCTACAGCACCCTACAGGATCTGTGCAGCCAGGAAATAGCTGTTTTTTAACGCCATTCATCCCAAAGTAATTCGGACCGAAACGGATTTTGTCGGAAAATTCGGTGAAGTCGGCGAACTGAATTTTTTAGAAATTCGCCCATCTCTAATTAGAATAATAATCTTTATTTATATAGCACCAACATATTCTGCAGCACTTTTCAATTTAGTATAGGTGCAAACAAAAACAAACATAATACAGAAAAAGCTACTTACAGATCAGACACAGGGTGTGAGGGCTCTGCTCGCAAAAGCTTACAATCTGTTAGGGTGTATGGGTGACATGAAGGGTGAGAAGTGCTCAGTTTACACAATAGTCCAGTCATGTTGCATGAATAAGGGGTGGTTTACATAAAAAAGTGGATTAACCTGCCACCCATATACATACAGTGCCTATGAGTGCCTAAGTGCAGGGAGTGACAGAAGCGTGTGTGATAGAAGGCCGGGGGTTACCAATTAGGGATCTTCATAAGCCTGCCTAAGAAGATGTATTCTCAGGGCACTCTTAAAGCTTTGGGGGTTATGAATGTGCCTTATCGTATGCGGTAGCTTTTTCCAGTGAACTGATGCCGCATGTGAAAAATCTTGGAGACAGGCATGGGAGGTTCAGATGACTGGGGCATGAAGTTTAAGATCATCAGCAGAGCGGAAAGGTCATGTAGGGTGGTAGACAGAGATGAGGGAGGAGATGTAGGGGGTGCAGAGCTGTGGAGAGCCTAATGGGTGAGATGAGTTTCTGTTGTTTCCTGTACTGAATGGGCAACCATGCAGTGACTGACACAAGGTAAAGGCATCAGTATACCGGCTGGAAAGAAAGATGAGCCTGGCTGCTGCATTCAGGACAGATTGGAGAGGGGAGAGTTTACAGAGAGGAAGACCGATAAGCAGGGAGTTAAAGTAGTCAAGATGAGAAAGAATAAGAGCAGTAGTAAGAGATTGAGTTGTTTTCACAGTAAGAAAAGAATGGATTCTGGAGATGTTCTTGAGGTGCAGGTGACAGGAATGGGCAATGGATTGAATATAGAGGGTGAAGGACAGATCAGAATCTAGTATAACCACAAGACAGCGTGCTTGCTGCTTAGGAGTTATGGTAGTACCCCAAATTGAAACAGAAATAGCAGAGGGGGATTGGTTAGGGGGACGGGGGGAAATTGACAAAAAGGGTTCGGGTTTTGGTTAAAGGGGGAACTTTAGTTTAGAGCGTTTCGGTATTGAAAGGTGCGGAAAACCAAAATTTAAAAAAAGGTGGTCGAGAAAGGGGGTTAGCGAAAAGGGGTAGGGGGTTTACCCCGAGAGCGGGAACACTTTAAACAGAAAAAAAAGGATCCTACTTGGCTTTGGGAATTAACAAAAATCCCCTAAAAAACCTACCCCCCAAACTCTATTATTAAAATAAAACCTTTTTTTAAATTGGGCCTAAAAAACACAAATCCCAAAAAAATTTTACCTTTTGGGAAAATTTTGGCAAAAAAATCACTCTTAATTTTATAAAGATAAAACTAAGAATTTTCTTTTCCCCGGGAACAAAGACCCTAAATACCCCCCCCCCTCAAAATGGGTTTCGATTAAATCTTCCCTGAAAAAAAACCCTTTTGGGGGTTCCCCTTTAAAAATTTAGCCGTTGTAAATGTTGCCCAGCGCGGCTGGAAACCCTTTTGGACCCCCGGCGAAATGCGCTTAGTGGAATTTTTAATCCCCCCCCGCGAACAAATTTTGAAATTGTGGGACTTATCGCATCCCGGCAAAATTTACCCGGGCGCCGGGGGCCTTTGCGTTTTGAAAACACAAAAAGGGGAAGCCAAAAGGACCCCGGTTTTTTTTGTAAATAGGGTTTTGGCCTGGAAAACTTTTGCTGGTCAAATTTAAAAGACTGATTTCTACTTTGGTTTAAGTAAAAGTACGGGAATTGGCAAACATCACTCCTGCAGAAAATCGGGGGGCTAAAAATTTTTATTTTACCAAAACCCCCTGATAAAACTCGTTGCTTTTTTTTTTTCGGGGGAAACGCCCCCGGGAAAAAGGGATAAGCAAAAGGATAAGGCGTATATATAGAAATTGCCCTTTCCTTTTTTTTGAATCTTTTGAATGCCCTTCTCTTGAAAGATTATTGTGTGATTTATTTTGGGATAGGGGACCCCTGAAACCGTTTTTTTAAAGGGATTTAAAGAAGTGTTTTTATCTTGATTTAGGGGGTTTTGATTTAAATTGAAAAGGCTTATTTTTGTAAACCCTATTGTCCCCTTGTGGGGTTAAAAAACCTTTTCTGACCCTGAAAGGGTGACAACGGTATTGTTAGGGTTAGCCCCCCCAAAATTGGGGCTGTTTTAGAAACGATTATTTCGAACCTTTTTAGAGGTTAGTCGGGGCCCTTTTTGTAAAAAGGGATAGAAAATCTTTAGTTTTTTTTTAAATTTAAAGATTTGATTCTTTACCCATAGTTTTCAAGAGGTTTTTTTTAAGAGAAAAGGGGGGGGAGAAGACCAAGCATTCTAGGTTTTTTGAAAATAAAGGGGTAGATTAGAGATTGGTCGGGAAATTTTTCAACACAGGAGGGGGTCCGGGGGGGGTTTTTTTTTTAAAAAAAAAGGTTTATGGGCCCGTGTTTAAAGGGCAGATGGAAAGATGCCAGGGAAAAGGAGAGAGATTACAGATTGAAGTAAGGTGGGGAACGACGGGGGGGGTGGAAAAATTTGGACTGGACAAGGGGGGAGGGAATGGGGCCACCCCTGGGGGCCGGGAAGGGTGACAACAAAGAAACCGGGGATACTTTTTTCCCTCTGTGGGCCGGGATAAAAGGGGCCCTAAAGACCCGGACAGGGGAACTTGGGGGAGGGGATGGATTATGTTTTTTTGGGGGACTGGATAATATTTTTGGTTTTTGTCTTTTTTCTCTTTAAAAAGTGAGTGGCCAGCCTTCGCTTAGTGGTCAGGGGAACCGAACCCGGGGGATTTTTAAGGCCCTAAAGAAGAGAATGCTTGGGGGGGAAAAGGGCGATGTGATAAGTCCTGACATAAAATTTTTGGGTAGGGGGAAAAAGCCCCCAAAAAAGGCCTTGACTTTCTCCACAGATTTTCCCCAGCACCCGGAAAAACCCCGCTCCCCGGGGAAGTGGTCTGGGGCATGTCCCAAAACCCTGCCGGCATAAAATCTTTGCTGCGGTTTGTTGATTGGTGCCAATTTTTCCCAAGGGTGGTTAAACATTTTCCCAATTGAAATTTTTTTGACACCCAGGTGGGACAGGGGAAGAGGAGTTTGGGGGACGTGAGGACTGTAGGGTTTTCCCTTGATTTTAATGGAGTGGGATATTTTTGAAATGGGAAATTTTGGGTAGGTTTTGTCCAGGAAGGCTGTTTAATTTGGGTTGTTAGTAAAAGGAGAAAAGGGTTGTTGTTCGAGAAAATGTTTAAAAGGGGGAATGTATGCTTTTTTTGTTCGTTGTGTCTCAAGTATTTTCCCAATTTTCAGTAATAAAAACCCAGGGCGTTTTTTTCCCCCCCCAGTTGGGGTGTTTTTTTAAACCAAAAGGGTCAGGAAAATTTTCCCCCCCCTTCACTTTTTCATGCCGCCCCCCGAGCCCTTTTTCCCCCCCACCTCTCTGATGAGTTAAACACCCTAAATGTTCCTTCCCTAGGGCAGCTTATTTTTGTAAAGGGCTTTTTAAAATTCCCACAGCCCCTGCTTTAAAATCGGACGTCTTCTTCAGTTAGGTTTTTGTTATAGTTAAAATCCAGTCTTCTATAAACCACACAACTCCCTTCTTTGCAGGAGAGTAAGGCACCATGGCACAATTTTTGTTTTTTTTTGTTTTGTAGAAAAAAATCCCATTGTTTTCTCTGGGTGTGCGAGTGAAATTAGGGGTTGGCCCCCTGCGGTCCCCTTACTTGAAATCCCTCGCTCACGTAAATACCGACCGGGCCCAAAAACAGAATGTAAATTAGAAAGAGCATCACCCCAATAAGGAAAAGGCGGGGAGGAAACCCGACCAGCACTGAAAAAATTCCCGCCCTGAAAATTGGGCCAAGAGGCCAAGAAAAGACCCAGGAACCCCCGGGGTTTTCAATTTGGGAATTTTTGAAATCACCCATTGTTAAGAGGGGGCATTTATTTAGAGGGGAAAGTAAAAGGAAGCCAGGCCCCAAAATGTTCCAGAAACGGGCGGGGTTAGCCGGGGGCTGTACAAAACCCGGGAACTCTAGAAAAAAAGGGCCCCCAAAAGATTTAAAAAGGTGTGGATATCAAAGGGGGGGGGAAAATTTTAGGGAAGGGGGGCAGGGGAATCCCCGGTTTACGTGAAATGGGGGAAGAGAGAAGTTTTGGGGGAAAAATCCCCACCGGGGGGGTTGGGGTGGGTGAAGTTTTGGGTTTCCGCCTTTGGAAAAGAGAGCAAAAAGGGAAAGCGTGCCCCTAAATTGTTGGAAAGCCATGTTTCTTTTGAGAGTTTAAGGAGCCCCTGAGGGGGGGTTAGGGGGGAAAACAGGTCTTAACAGCAGGGGAGTTTATTACAAAACAATCGGGACTTTCCCCAACATAGCACTTTTAAAAAGGGGCGGGGAAAAGCCCGGTCAAAAAATTTTTTTTCCGGGGTTAGCACGGTTTTTTTGGGAGGCAGAAGAGGAGGTGGGGTTTTGCAGTAAAGGGGGGGAGGGGGCGGGGGTTAAAGGAGAGATGTCACCTGCAGTGAAAAGCGGGAAAAAAAGAAAAGTGACAGTAGATGGTTCAGTGAGGTTTTATAAAGCTTTGTTTGTGTGGCCCCTTTATAAATGGGCCCGGTTTTGGGGGTAGCTGAAGAAGGTAAGTATTTGGGGGAATTTTGGGCTTGGGTGAGGGAGGAAAAGAGGGGGCCTGTTTTGTTAACGGGAATTCCCGGGGGGGCCGACTTTCGGGGGGGGATATGGGGAAATTTGGCCCCTGCAAGAAAAACTCCCCAAAGACCCGGCAATTTTTTGGGAAAAGAGGGAATTTTTAAAAAAAAAACTTTTTGTTTTTCCCCAAAAGGGAAAAGGGTGATATTTTCGGGCCCCCTTCTGTTGAAAATTTCTGTCATAATTCATAACTTCAAAAGCTGTCCTTAAAAAGTTGGAAACCAAAAAAAACCCTTGAAAATGCAGACCAAGGCCTTTATCAGACCTTATGGCCCCAAAATTATAGTGTGTGGTTCGGGGTTTGATTTAATCAGTGTTTCCAGGTGACAAAAGGGGTGGGTTTTACAATGAAATACCCGAGGGGGAAATACTTCAAAGGTATATGGGTATATCCTTTTGTTTCCAAACGGGAAACGGGGGGAAATTTATTGTGAATACCGGGGGGTTCAATGTAGTTTCCCACATCCTTTAAAACAAAAAACAGGAAAATTTAAAAAAATAAAGAACAAAAAACGGATGTGACTAAATTTTAATTTTACAGCAGAGGGTCATCCCATAAAAATAGGACAGGACAATAAAAAAAACAAAAAGGAAATGTTGAGTTTGGGGGCTTTTTGTATTAACAGGTATCACTAAAATTTTTCCATTATGTTTTGGGCTGACATCTTTTCCGGGTTTTGTTACCTATTTTGGGTCCCGAAAAACTAAAAAGGCAAATTTTTCCCCCCCCCAATTGTGGAAAGCCCCAATTGGGCCCCTTTTATTAATTTTTTTCCTATTTATTTTCCCCTTTAAAATTCTCTGCTTTTTCCCAAAAAGCCCAGGGCTAAAACCTTTCTAGTGAGGGAACTGCCAGGGCCCTGTTCAGAAACGAAAACTGAGCTACGGGTTTTTTACCCCTTAGAAAAACATGCTATAAACATCACATTTTGAGCCAGTAATTCCCCCAAAATATTTTTCCCTTTTAAATGTTGTACACACATTTATGAAAAGAATCAAGTTTTTTTATACCAAAAAAACCCCTTGAATACATTGATTATATGACAGAGAAGGACCTTTTTTTGGTTGACGGGCTCATAAATCATTAAAGGAAACCCGGGGGGCTCCCTGATTATATTTTCTATTGTAAGGTTATACTGTGTATTAAGAGTACCAAGGCTAATGCGCTAGCATTTAGATTTATACTGGTATATCATAGTAAAAAAATGTAAATTAAAATTTCTCCCATAGGATTAAAAAAAGTAACTGAAACAAGTAAAAAGAAAAATATAAACATACATTTTTACAAATAATGCCATTGTTTAATTTAAGCCAAAACATTGCCAAAAACCAAAATTTTATATTTTATGACCTAACAATTTGAACCCCAAAATTTAAAAAAATTCCGTTTGAGTTTGTTTTCAAAAAAAAGAAAAAAAACGTAAAATTTTAATTTTTTCTGTATTTTTGATTTTTAAAATCTTTTTTAAATATTTACAAAAAGTAAACAAATTTGATATATTTTTAAAAAAAAAATATTTCCCTGGGGGGTTTTAAAATAAAAACAAAAACTTTTTTTTGGTCCCAAAAAACCAAATTTTTTAAATAAAATGGTCCTCACTAAAATAAATTTTAAAGGCTTTTTTAAAATTTCAAAGGATTAAATGTTATATAAATGTATTATTTATGATGTTCTAGTTTCTATTAGATTGTATGTTTTTATTGTATTATATATTGTTGTATTTTACTATAAAGGAAGCTATTAGTTATTATTATGCATTGGATAACACTAAGGCCTCGTTCACACGACGGATTTGGCCCCGCATTCCCAGGGTAATCCGTCCTAATTTTGCCGCAAACTCGCGTCCCCAGACACAGGTTTGCGGGGCGGGCGCTGGCCGTGGGCGCGGCGCAAGTGGGGCATGGTTTGAGGCAGGGGGAAAACTGCGCTTCCAGCCGTGGCCCAACCGCGCACAAACCGCCGCGACGCCCGCAGCGAAAAACCCCGGCAAACACCAAGCGGCCCCCGAGAGGCTCCCTGTCAAAAATTGCGGGAAATTCTCAAAACGGGGCAAACCCCGGGGTGTGTGTATTAAGCGGTTTCCTAGGAAACCTTGTTAATAAAGTGGAAACGATTTGAAGTGGTATTGGGGCCGCAAAAACGGTTTGGGAAACCCCGGGGCCTTCCCCGCGTTAAAAATCCGTCTTTTAAAAAAAAACATGCCCTTATAGTTGGACAATTTAAATTTATTTAGTAGTTACCTTTTAATATTTCAGTAATTACTTGCAAGTCATTTCAGTAGGGAAATAGGGTTACGTGAAGCTAGGTATCCCTAACATGTATTACCTTCAAGGGAACAAAAAGGCTGGACAAGTTGAAATCCAATATTCTATACCACTGTTTGCCCTAGTATGGGGGGTCCCCCTATAAAGGGGATTCCTTACCCCCTTTTGTATGCCGTGGTGTGCCCTCTGTCGGAACCCCTTGGGGTCAATTTAATGGGTTGCCACAAAAACACAAAAAACATTTTCCATCCCCATTTTTAAAAGACTGTGGGTATGTCCCTTTGTTGATGTTATGTTATGACTAATGTGCATATGCTGTACTTTATAATATTGGATGACAAATTTTGTATTGTCCTGTACTCTCTGAGAACCTTGTGGTTCAATGGATGGTTTGCCACAATACACAAAAAAAGCATTTAGTCAGCTACCAATTGTACAAGTTCTCCCACTTAAAAAGATGAAGGCCTGAAATTTGACTCATGGAAACCTCAATATGAGAAAAAACATGAAAAAACAAATCCAAAAAAATCAACTATGTGTTTTGGAAAAAATTTTTTTTGAAAAATTATGGTGGATATTATTCACAAATACTTATTTTCCCTTTAATTTAAAAATAAATTTTTTCCCAAAAATAGACAATGTGTTTTTTCGGGATTTTTTTTTCCATTTTGTCTCTCTAGTGAGGTTACCTGTGCTGTTATTACAGGTTTTCTCATTTTTTTAAGTAGGGGAACTTCACAATTGGTGGCTGACTAAAATTTTTTTTCCCCACTGTAGATAAGTAGCAGAAATGATAGTGTTCTGGCTTTCAGTTTGCGGGGAAGAGGTACATCCAGATGGGGCTGGCGTTGGGAGGGATTGGGTAGCTCAGGAAGGAAGATCCTCTTAAGGAGGCACGAAAACGGGAGGTTTTTTTGGGCCCTTTTTCCCACTTAGCCCGCATATACAAGGCATTATGGGAAAGGGCTGAGAAGCCCAAGCCCCTCTGTTGGGTTTTTAACAAATCCCCAATTTGGGTTTTGACCCCCGAGTCTTGAGAAAGCAAAAAGGATTTTTTTAGCCAAGCAGTATCTCTATCTACAGAACGCTGTTTGGGATTTTTTTTCCCTCTTCAGTGCGGTAAGAAGATATGGTGGGGTGTGGGAGGATTGGGTGCTCAAAGGGGGAAATCTCTCCTTAAGGGGGGGGGAAGACAGAAAAAACGGCCCTTTTAGAGTTTTTGTTTTTCCTTTTCGCCCTTACTTAGCTCTGCATATCACAAGGCATTATGGGAAAGGAGCTGAGAAGCCCAAAAGCGCCCTCTGTTGGTTGTAACAAATCCTCAAATTTTTTTTGACCCACCGGTCTTTAAAGCAAAAAGGATTTTTTTTTGCCAAGCCAGAATCTCTATCTACAGACAACGCTGTTTCGGGATTTTGTCCCTCTTCAGTGCAGAGTTTAAAAAATACGGCTGGCTGGGGGGAGGCATGGGTAGCTAGGAAAGGAAGATTCCCTTAAGGGGCACCAACGAAAACCCGAGATTTTATTTGTTTTGCCCCACTTAGATCTGCATTCAAAGGCTTTTTTGGCTGGTGTCAATAAGTAACGTTTTTAAAAGAATCGTACAGGGGCCTCCCCGAAGGTGAATGTACACTTTAAGGCAAACATTCCCCCAAAGGGAAACGGTTAGAAGGGGCAATTGATTCAACAAAGTGGAAAACGTTTGAAATTTGGAAAACTTCGGTTTTGAAAAAAAGCGAAGTTTTGGGTTTTTTGGGTGGAAAAAAAAAAAGTGTGCTATTGATTGATAAAAGGTCGAGCCATGGGGCAAAACACTCTGGGAGGAAAAAGGGAAGCCTGCAGACATTTCAGAGTGAAGCCAATAGAGACCCGGGGGGATTCCCGTGACATTCCCCCGCACTTATAAGTCCCCGGGGCGAGCTGGCAGCTACACTCCCCTCACTGTACTGATTAGGGGTCGCCCGGGTGCTGTAATACTCTTATGAAAAATGATTTTTATACAGCGGTTTTGGGGGGTTCTCAGTTGTCTCAAGACTGGTTCTCCTAACGTTTATTTTTGAATTTGTGGGGGATTGGATCTAAATTAGTGTGCATATACATTTTAATGTATCTGTACGACATTGAATACCAAGGGGGTCTAACCCCGTTCCCGTTTATTTATTTAAAGAAACGCGTTTTTACAATACAAAAACCCTTAAAATTTTTGGCTGTCAATTCTTTTGCGCAATTTCATCCAGGGGGTTTAATTAAGGTTTTCTGCTGCGTGGGATAAAAGAAACCGTCTTTTTTACCGCCAAAAAAGACATTTTTCCTGTAGAAATTTAACAAGCGAAGTTAATTACAATT
>JAODAL010019724.1:52500-71229 GCA_025379985.1 Phyllomedusa bahiana | reverse complement strand
TACGTGGGACCATTTGAAGTATTCGCCCGCATCAACCCGGCTGCCTACAAACTCCGCTCCCCCCCACAATCTCCTTCCATGTCCCCTTTTTTAAGCCGGGGGTCCTGAACCTTTTTTTTTCCAGAGGTCAACCTCCTTTTCAAGCGGAGGCCCCCAAACATTTTTCACTGTAAAGAACCCTAGACATGAAGACTATGTTGAGCGATTGCTTTGGGCTATCGAGATCGATCGATAGTCGATAGTCGGCCGCTATCGATAAGGTTTTCGATAGTGAGAACGTTTATGCGCATGACCATTAAAGTCTATGGGAAAAACAACAACCCCTTTCATTATTACACCCAAAAAAGGGTGGAGAAGCTAAATTTAAAACACCACAACAGTAAAATGGATACGTGCTACATCTTAGGCAACACACTTAGTTATAAAAGTCACAGAAAAAAGTCACAGACCATTTACTACCCTGTCTTTACCACACCCTGACCCTTAAACCCTCATCACCCAAAAATTTTAAAAATGCAAAAGCATATAAAATTTGGGGAACCCATCATTTACTTAACGGGACTTTAAATATCCCGTCCGGGAACGCAGCATGACCCCAAACCTCATACCCCCACTTTTAAAAAGTCCCGGGAAAAAGGAGCCCTTTAAACCCACCATTTTATTTAATGGCTTGACTATACCTGTCCGGGCCACAGCATGAAAAAACCCTGCATTACCCCCCACATTTAAAAAGTCCCGGAAAAAGGATCTTTAAACCACATTTTGTTTCACTGGACATTGACTTACCTGTCCGGGCCACAGCAGAGCCCCAAAACCCTGCATGCCCCCCACTTTTAAAAAGTGCCGAAAAAGGGAGTCTTTCAACCACCATTTTATTTTAAAACGGGACATTGACTATACCGTCCGGCCCAACATGAGCCCCAAACCTCTACCCCCACTTTTAAAAAAGTCCGAAAAAGGAGTTTTTCACCACCTTTTATTGAACTGGACATTGACAAACCCTGTCCTTGGCCACAGCATGACCCGGGGCCGGATTTTACGTGGGGGGTAAACCCACCCCGGGCCCGTCATCTTTTAACACGCAGTTAAAATGCCCTATGACGAAGAAAAACGAAAACTTCCCTGCTAAGCGAGTGCGGAAGCGGAAGTGTGAGAACTCCAGCCTTCCTCTGTACCATCAATCCTGGGTAGCGTTTGCCCCCCGTAGATGTGGACCAATTTAGCTCATTGGAAATACTGGTGTTAACCTCCTGTTTTCACCCAGGGTTTCCCTTTTCTTGGCATTCTTTTTCTCATTTTACCAACGTCGGGGGAAATGGTCTCTGTACCCTTTTTTTCTCTTCTGTGCTCCCTACTCCATTTCCTCTGAAAAACCCTACCTCTGGGCAATTTTTTCCGACCTCCCTTTTACAATTCAGAGGAATTTTTTTAACAGCTATTTTGTACATCAAATTTTTTTAGTACTTTAATTCTAGAAAACAAATTTTTTAAAAAGGGGAATCCCACCATGTCTTTTTTCTCTTTTTTTTTATTTTTAAAAAAAATGGGGTTTTTTCTCAATACAGGGATTTATACTATGTTAAAAATCTTTCAAAAAACAAGTCATTTTGCAATATTGTCCATTAACATGGGCCTACCTATTTCCCGTTTCTGACAGAACCATCACCCTTGAGCCCCCTCTTGACAATTGGAAGAACAAATGTCTGTTAGAAACAACATTTTTTAGAATGGACCTGTAGTAAAAACTGCATGTCACAGGAAAATGCCCCCCAAAAATTCAAAGCATACCTTAGCCACTTTGGCAAATTTTTGGAAAAACAAATGTCTGTTAGAAAAAAACATTTTTTTTTTTAATAAAGGGGCCTTAGTTTTCTGCATTTCAAAGCGCATGACCCAAAAAATTATAAAAATGACTTCTCACCACGTTTAAAATTGTGAGGGAAATGCCCCCTTAGAAGCCACATTTCTGTTACAAAGGGCCCCTGATTATTGCCCGTTCTCACATCTAAAGACCCCAAAAAATTATAAATATACTTCTCAGCCACTATTTTAAAAAATTTTAGGGAGAAATGCCACTTAAAGCCCCCATTTCTGTTCCAAAGGGGCCAAATTTTTGCTGTACTCACAGCAAAATGACCCCAAAAAAAATTTTAAATATGACTTTTCCAGCCACTATTAAAAATTGGAGGGAGAAATCCACTTTTGAAGCACAATTTTTTGTTCCAAAGGGGGCCATGAAAATTGCTCCAGCCTCTGCCCATCCCTAGGGGCCCCCTTAGCTCAGTGCAATGGATTTCATCACGATCGCTCCCTCTTCGGCAACAAGGTCACGGGTTGTCGCGGACCGTTTTTCGAAATCGCATTTTATCCCCGTTCCAGGTTTTCCTCTGCCCCCAGTTGGCCACCAGTTTTTTCTCCACATCTTCCCCCTACAGGGGACTTCCGCACACATGTCTCGGATCGGGGGTCCAATTTTGTCAGGTTCGGCGGGCCCTCTGCACTCGTGCAGTGAACCTCGTTTCTTTTTCCGCCTACCACCCCAGACGAAGGGCCAAGGGAAGGATAAAACAATCCTTGGGGCTATTTACGACATTTTGTCCGGCTCGACGGGAGAGGGGCCAGTTTGTTCTTTGGGCAATTTCCTATAACCCCCTGGAGTCGAATCCACGGGTTTCCTCGCCATTTTTCATCGTCTATGGCCACACCCCCGCCTCCATTACCATTGCTCCACCATCAAAGGCGGGCACGGATACTTTGCCCAAGATATGGTGTCCTTTTGGAAACAACGCGCCAGCTCTGCAGCAGCATCCGCACTAAAAGGGTTCCAAAGGGCGACAAGAAAAAAGACCCTCCCCATGTTTTCACCCTGGCGCAAGGGCTGGCTATCGGCCAAATATAACCGGGTAAGATCCCCTCGTACAAATTGGGCCCCGGGACTAGGACCATTTGAAGTACCTCGCCCGCACAACCCGGGTGCCACAAACTCCGGGCCCCCCCCACAATCTCCTTTCCCTGTCTCCCTTTTTGAAACCTGGGCCCGAACCGTTTTTTCCAAGGATCAAGCCCCATCTTCTGAAGCGGGAGGCCGCCAAAATCTTCACTTAAATTTAATCAACATGAAGACTATGTTACGATCGTTGGGGTACAGATCGATGATATTATGGCCCCCCTATCGATAAGGTTTTTCGATGTGAGCATCGATTATGCGCGAGACCTTAAATCTATGGGAACAACAACACTTCATTTTTACACCCAAACAAGGGGGAAAGCTGAAATTTTAAAATCCACAACAGTTTAAAAATACTGCACATCTTAGGGGAAACAACTTATTTTAAAAAATCCAGAAAAAAGTCACAGACCATTTACTATCCCCCGCTTGTACCACCACATGACCCTTAAACCCCTCACCCACAAATTAAAAAGTGCCAGAAGCAGTATGAATTGAATCATGGGTTCTTGAAATGACATTGAATATACCTGCCTGGGGCCCCGCATACCCCCAAAACCTCTTGACCCCCCCATTTAAAAAGTCCGAAAAAGGATCTTTTCAAAACCCCCATTTTGTTTAACTGGAAAATTGCTATACCCTTTCCCTTGGCCACAGCATGACCCAGGGCCGGATTTTAAAAGTGGGGCGGTAAAAACCCCCCGGGGCTGGCGTCCGTCATCTTTTAACACGGGGTTAAAATCCCCCTGAGACAAAGAAAACAAAAACTGTCGTGCTGAAGCAGAGGGGGGAAAAGGGGAAGTTTTGAAACCCCAAAGCCTTCCTCGGAACACATTCCAATCCCTGGTAGCGTTTTCCCCTCCCGTTTTAGGGGTGGCCCAAAATTTTTAGCTTCACTTGGAAAAAAAAAAAACCCCCTTTTGGTTTTAACGCCCCTTTTTACAACCCAGGGGGCCCTTTTAAATTTTTTCGGCATTTTTTTTTTTCTCATTTTCCAACGTGCTGGGGGAAATGGTCTTTTGTACCTTTTTTTCTCTGCCCGGTGCTCCATACTCCATGCCCCCTCTAAAATAACCAAAAATCTTTTTCAAGTTTTCCTGTACCTCCCTTGTAAAAATTTTCAAAAAAATTTTTTTAACAGCTTTTTTTTGTTTTTTGCAAGTTTTTTATTTTTTTAAATTCTAGAAAAACACTTTTTTAAAATGGGATGGAACCCCCACCTTTGTCTTTTTTTTCCCTTTTTTTTTTTCCATTGTTTTAAAATGGGGTTGTCTAAATACGGGGATTGATAGCTATTTTAAAAAGACCCTTGAAAAAACAATCATTTTGCAATATTGTCCATTCCCAAGTGTCCTACCTATTCCTGTTTCTACAGCACCATCCCCCTTTTTAAGCCACTCTTAAACAATTGTGAAAAACCCAAATGTCTTTTTAAAAACAACTTTTTTTTAGAATAGGACCTGTAGAAATAGCTCAAAACCCCAAAAAAAAAAAAGAAAAAATCCCCCCCAAAAATTTCCCAAACCCAAAACCCTTGAGCCATTTTTGGCCCAATTGTAAAAGAAAAAAATCCCCCGGTTAGAAACAACATTTTTAGAAAGGACCTTTAGTATAGCTGCAGTCAAGGTTAAAATGCCCCCCAAAAATTAAAAGCATGACCCTTGACATATGCCGGGCAAGGGAGGCTCCACCTCCCCGATCTTAAGGGGGGGCCAGCAGATTTCGCCCTTTATCGCATACCACCTTGCCTGGCACAAGGTTTTTCTTTTTCCCCCAAGCCAGCGCCCCGGGTTTTATTTCCCTCGTTGCTGGGGAACCCGTCCCCCGCTCCTGCCCTTGTGGGGAAACGGTCTCCAAGAAAAAATTTTTAATTTAAAAACGGCTTGGTTTCCCCGGGGCACGTGAGCCACCAGAGGCCCTTTGGGGGAAAGAGCCCTGAAAACCATCCCCTTGCGGTTTTGAAGGGCGTGCCCCCAAACCTAAAGGGCCCCCCCGTCCCCCCCAGAAAACATCCACCCAGCAAACCCCAGTGACTGTAAACAGAGATATAGGCCTGGCCGTGCTTACTATTCCATGGGGTCGGTGGTGAGATGGACTTTTCCCGGACACAGTTTCAGCCCAACGCGTTTAAAATTTTTTAAAAATGACACTTGGCTGGCCAGGGCAGGGACGGTTTTTTTCGGGCAAAGAAAACCTCCCTGGGGCTTTCCTGGAAAAGGGGGGCAAGCGGGGAAAGATGTGGGCGGAACCCACCTGTTTCCACCAGAGGGAAAGGCAAAAATTTCCCAAAGGGGCCAAAAGCCGGGAATTTCCGGGACTTTCCCAGGCTTTTGGCTTTGGGGAATTTTTTGGGGGTTAAAGTTTTTCTTCTGCTCCCAAACCGGGAAGACAGAAGGTTGGCTGCAAACCCTGGCCTCTTTTTAAAAAGGGCGTGAAAGGCCCGTCAAACTGGGGGAAGGAGAAGGGGTAAAAGGGCCCTCTGGTGGTGCTGGTGGTATTTCCCCGGGGGGGCGACGGGGGAGGGCTAAGGGGAAAGGCTGACCCCCGGGGGGATCTTTCCCCTTTTAAACCCTTTGGGCACGGGGAACTCTTGGGGTTCCCGGAAAGGAGGAGATGCGAACAAGGGTGACTTTGGGGTTTTACCCTTTTTTTTGGCCAAGTTTTCCCCCCTTTTCCAACTCATGCTTTTTCGCTCTTTTTACTAACATTTTGGGTTGGGGGTTAACCACTTAAGGTTCTTCTCAAATTTATGCGTTTTCCCGGCAAAGGGGGCATATGAAAAACGCGGGTTGAATCAGAGGTTTTGTTTCAAAAAAAGGCCCCAGGTTTTTAGGGGTCCTGGACCTTTTTAAACGGCGATAAGGGGAGGAGCTTTTTTTTGGCTACCGTGGCGGGGGAAACATATCAGCGGATTTCCTTCAAACCCGGCCCTCCCCCCTTTTTGTGGGGGGACCCTTATTGAAAACTACCCCCATCGTTTTCCCCTTTCCTCGCCCCACTGATGAAGCCCCTCGCAAGAAAATTTCTCCCGGAAAAAGACCGGGATGGATCCGAAATGTCGTCATCTCATCATCATAAACACGGGTTAACTTGGTCGTCCTGTTTTTCCCTTTTTGCATCCAGAAGCGCGGGCTACAAGCAAGGGGCACTGAAAGGGCTTTTCCCCGACCGCCGGGGTTTTTTTCCGATTGACCGGTTTCCCTTTCCACCCCTCTGAGGGCATCAGAACGGGGCGCCCAAGGGGCAGACTAAATAAACCTTTTGATCTTTTAACTTCCCCTTCTGACCCCAACCGCATTTTGTCATCAAAGAGGCCCTTCAGAAAATGGTTAAAACCAAAAGTGGTGGGTACACTTTTTGGGACATTTTGGCTGCTTCATGTTGGGCAGATTGGGTATTTATGCCCGATGACGACATTTTTGGCCGGACTGCAGGGCCCAGGAGGTAAGACTGCTAGATCAGGTTTTCATTAACCAAATGAAGGACGATTTCGACGATGTTCGTTTTTCTTTGAAATTTAAAAGGGCCCTGACCCCGCGATGCACCAACGGGGCCTGCCAAATGACGATCCGCTGGCATCATTTGTCGCCAGCACTGGAAGGGGCACCCCTTTTCTCGTAAACCCCTTTCCTCCATTGGCTACCCCCCCTCTTGCTCGCTTACCACCTTTCAATTTTTGCTTCCCCTGTTCAGAAATATAAAAATTTGAAAGGTTTTGGAAAAGCTTTGGGAAAATCTCTTATTAAAAGAAAAAGGCAAAAACACAGCCCATTCTCAAATCCCCTCTAATTTAAAAAAAAAATTGCGGGTTTTAAATTTTAAATTGGGAAGGGGTCCCAACAACAAAATTTGGGCCCGGGGGAAAAAATTCCAAAAAACACGTATTTTTATGTTTTTTTGGGAGTAAAAAAACGGGGGTTTTTTTTTCACCTTTCAATTCACCTTTGGGGGAATAAGAAATTTCTGTTTAAGTTTACTAGATCTTTTTCGTCAAAGAAAAAGTGCTGGGTGCGCAAAAGTCAAAAAAAAACGTAACTTTTTTATGTTTTTTATATAATAAATGTATTTTTTTCACCTTTCAAAATTCCCCCCCCGTGGTGAATATAGAATTGCTGGTTTTAAAAAATTTAAGTAATGCTGCCCTCAATGAACAGTGCTTTGGGGGGGGGCAAAAGTTTCCCCCCCAAAAAAAAACTTTCTGTTATTTTTTTTATATAAAAAAGGTATTTTTTGCACCTTTTCCCCTTCACCTGGGTTTAAAATAGAATTGCTGTTTTTTAAAATTTTTTGGGAGATGCTGCGTCAATGAACAGTTCTGGGTGCGAAAAAATCCAAAAAAAACGTAACTGTTATGTTTTGATATAATAAACTGGGATTTTTTGCAAAACCCTTTTAAATTTCCCCCGTGGTGAATAAGAATTTTCGTTTTAAAAATTTACGTAAAAATGCTGCGTCAATGAACAGGGGGGGGGGGCCCCCCCCGGGGGGGCGCAAAAGTCAAAAAAAAACCTAACTGTTAAGTTTTTTTATATAATAAACTGTAATTTTTTTTACCTTTCAAATTCCCCCTGTGGTGAATATAGAATTTTCGTTTTAAGATTTACTAAGCTTTCCCTCAATGAACATGGGTGGGTGCCAAAAGGGGCAAAAAACACGTAACTGTTTAAAGGGTTTTTTAAAAAATTAAAAGGTTAAATTTTTTTCACCTTTTAATTTACCTGTTGGGGAATTTTAGAATTGCTGTTTTAAGTTTTACGTAGATTCTGCGGTTTAAAGAACAGTGCTGGGTGCGCAAAAGTCAAAAAACACGTAACTTTTGATTTTATTCGTAAAGATACAACGGTATTTTTGGCAACAAACAACCTGTGGGGGACTACAAAAATTTCTTTGGGTTTTTTAAATTTTTGCAAGGGGAAAATAAACAACATCACAGGTGTAAAGGGGGGAAAATTTAACACCTATCTGAAATGTATACTGAAAAAATAAAAGTGGATTTTGCAGGGTAACAAAAAAGACCTGGGATTTTCTAGAAATTATTTTTTTCCAAAAATAAGTTTTTGGGTTTCGCAAAATCCAGGAAATATTTTAATTTGCAAAATGTTTTAAAAAAAAAGATATTTCCACAAATGTCTACACAAAATCTTGTGAACTTTATCCAGTGGGGTTCCCCTTTATAGATAAGCTTGTTTTGTGATCGCCCCCCCGGGGCCCCCCCCCCCCCCCGCCCCCACCGCCTTAAAATTTCCCGCTAGATGCTGCATTAAAATTCTCTACTAACTCCCATAAAATGTTCAAATCTCTAATCTAACCCAAAATTTTGGAAAGGATCCCCAGCAAATAAAAAAGGGTTTTTCTCTGTGCAGAAATAGCCCAAATTTCCCGTTTGAGCTTTTTGGCCACAAGGCAGAGGGGGGTCCAAATCCCTTTTAACGCTGAGGGGACATTGGGGGCTGAAACGGGAAAAACGCTTTTTTCAAGTAAAAAACCGGTCATGTGTTTTTTCCAACCCAAATTTGGGCAACCAAACACATACCAGTAAATACGTCGCACACACATCTAAACCCCTCCTTTTCTGAAAATCTCTTTTGTTTGGGGCCCGCCAAAAATTACAAAAAGCGCTAAAAAAGGCACGATCCTTATTAGAAGATGCACAAATTTTAACCCTTTAATTATCCATGATCTGGAAATTTCGATCACCAAAAAAACCTTGCCGAATTTCAACTTTGTCAAAAAAATGGGTTTCCAACAAAATGAAACCATCAAGGGGGGGGCGGTTTTTTCCTGATTGACTGGAAGGATTTGGGCCCCTTAGGAGAGATCGTGGGAGCCGGAGGAAAAACATCTTGGGACCGTGATTTTGTTGCAGGTTTTTCCCCCCAGGCCAGGAAGAAGGGGGGGGGCTAAGGGGGGGGGTACTGATTGCGCCCGGGCCCCCCGGGAACTCCCCCTTTGCGGGTTTCCCGGGCCCCCCCCCGCAGCTCTGCCCCGGCCCCGGGGAGAGCCCCCCGGCTGCCCGGGTGCCCCGGGGGGCGGGCGCACTCACCCTCCGGGCTCAGTACTTTAACCCAGCCGGGGCTCCTGTTTTCCCTTTGTTTGCCCCCTTGCGCTTTGTCCCTGTGATCTAAGGGCGGGGTGCGCGCCGGCTTTTGTGGGGTTTTAAAAGGGGGGCAAGGGCCCGGAAATTTTTGGGAAATTTGGGCCCGGGCACGCCTCAATTTTCACCTGGCGCTTCCGCCCACCCCCCGGGCCGGGTTTTTTGGGTGCCTTCCCAAACGAGAAAGTTTTTCCCTATTGTCTCTTTCCTGTTTTACCGTGTACCGAACCCTCACTTCCCTTTTCCTCCTTGACCACGAATCTTTTCCCCGGGCCCCTGACCGCCTGCCTGTCCACGACCACAAATCATATTTTCCCCCCTTTCCCTTTCCCTGCCCTGATCCCGACACGAGCCTGCCTGACGATTTTTAAACCATGCTATACTTCGGGCTGTCACCGGAAAAGCAAGTCCCGCAGGGGTAAAACCTGGTAGACTCCCGCCCAGCAAGTCCATCCCCCCTTTGCGGCGGGGCCCCGGGGAAAACCGGGGCCTACTTAGATTCCGTTCCCTGGCCCTGGCTTACACCAAAAGCTTTGGTGGGCCAGTGGGTCCACTTCCCGGGGTCCGGAACCGAAAAAGAAATACAGGGAAAAATAGAAAAGGAAAGTGACCATCACAGGCAAAAAATTTAAAGGAAATTACCCAAAAATCCAAACATAAACCCTTTAAACATGGTCCCCAGGTGGGGGCAGGGGGGGACAAACCCCCCCAAAAAATCCCAAAAATAGCATATCAAAAATTTTAAAAACAATAATACATGAAAGACAAAATTGGGAAATCATAGGGTAACCCGCACACAACACCCCAAACAACTTGATGTCATAACTTATTTTGATATGGGCCCTTAAAGTGCCCAAATGGGCCATCCCTTTTAAGGGAGGGTTTTAAGCCCCTAACTCCCCTGCCTGTAAAAAATAGTCCTTGATTTAAATGCAAAGGGGAAAACCCCCCTTAAGGCCCCATTTTATGGTATCCTTTTGGGGGACCCAAAAATTTTTTGATGGAACAATTTTATTTGTAAAGGTCAAACGAAACAAAATTGGATTTTGTTTGCCCTATTTTACAAACGAGTCCCTGTTTCTGCACCCGAAACCCCAAAAAACGACCACGTTTTAAATGTCCAGTGCAGAAACCTAGCTTATTCACTAAATAGGGAAAATTTACTCCTATTTTTAAAGGGCCCAAAAATTTGTTCCCATATAAGGGCACTTTTTCCCGTCTCTGACCCCCCCAAGGTATTTGTCAGGGTTTTAATTTTTTTCAGTATCCCCCGGGCCCGGGTTCATTTAAAAGGAAAAGGGGGAAAAATTTTATGTAAAAGGGGGCCCAACCAGTTCCTGTCCAGGTTTTTTTCCCCTCTAACCAGCCCTATTTTTTTTTTTTTCCCTTTTAAATTTTAAAACTTTAAAAAATGTAATTTTAATTTTGTTTTTAAAAGCTTTCAACAATTTTTTCTGGGTTTCTCACTACTATTTTGTCATCTTTTTTTTCCTTTATTAAAAGGAAGGCATCATTTTTCCCTGTAATTTTTACAAACGAAAATTTAAAATTTTTTTTAAAAAAACTTTGAAAAAAATTAAAATAAAATAATTATTCTTCAAATTTTTTAACTTTTTTTGTTACTTTAATTTTTTACTGTAAAACAGGGAAAAGAATTTTTAAAGGGTTTTTTTGGGGAGGGCTAAAATTTTCAGTTTCATTTTGTTTTATTGGAAAATTTTTATTTTTTATTTGCATGTTTTTTTTTTTTTTTGCATATGTTTCCTTTTAAAAAGGTCACAAAAAAACCTTTGGCCTCTTTTTTGGGGATAACTTCTTTTATTCTGGTTGTTATTTTTTTTAAACCCCCATAAGGGGGGTGTATTGACCCCATTTCCCAGTAAAAAATTTAAAAACCCCCAGGATAAACAAAAGCGGGAAAGAAATCCCCTTTCAGTTACCAAACCCAAAGGAGATCAAAATAAACTGAAAAAAAATGCTCATTGACCCCATGTAAAACAGTGTTTCGGGCCCCCAAAAGGGGTGCACAATATTTTTTTTTTTTTTTCCCCCACACTTTAAAGGGGAAAAGGGGGAACAAATGCTAAAAGAAGTAAAAAGGAGGGGGAACCCAAATGAAAAAAAAAAAAGGGGAGGGGAGAGCACCTAAGGGGTGAAGGGGAGCAAAAAAAAAGGAAAGGGGTAGAGGGAGAATAAAAAGGGGGGGAGGGGAGAAAACATAAAGGAAAAAATTTAAATGAGATTGGGGGGGGACAAAAACAACACAAAAAAGGCACCCCCCTACCATGGGGCATGGCTGCTCCTTTCCCCTTTTTTGTTTACAGGATGTATCCTTCTGGGCCCCGACTCTTTGAACTGACCATCGGGCCCCCCCCAATGTAACTGGGTTCTGTCCTGATGGGGTAAGGGGAAAACCTGCAGTCCACTATTGAACGGCCCAGTAAAAGAGGGGGGAGGCCAGGCTTAAACAGGTAAATGAAAAGAGTTCTCATGGCCCAGAGCAGTGAGTGACATAGAGGAAACACGGCCCTCTACCCCAGGCAGAAAGGCCCCACTGAAAACTTCATCTGGCATATTCCCAAAGCCCCAAGGGCCTGATTTAGGCACGGACTTATAGGAAACTGAACTTTTTTTTACTACCTTGTTTTTTTTTGCTGGTTGTCTGTAGGGGTTAAATTATTGTCTGCCCTGTATTGTTTTGTTAATTTCTTTTTTTTCCCTTTATGATACAATGCCCCTAAAATTTCACAATTTCCCAAAGTTTCCCTCTAAGGTGGAAATTTCCAGTCTGTTTAAAACATTGGTTATATACGATCTGAGGGTTTGAAAATCATCTCCAAAAGTTGATACACATGTAGGAAAACTTTGCATCCATTTTCAAACCGTTATTTGTTTGTCTTTGCGGCAGGGGCACTGCCCCTTAATTTTTCTTTTTTGAAAAACCCTTTTTAAACTAAAATCAAAAAATTCAGGCCTTTTGTTCGGGTTTAAAAAATTTTTTTATTTTTTTTTTTTCCCCCTTGCTTTTAAATATTGGCCCATTTCACTTTTAAATTTGCTGTACAACAGCGGGTGCAAATTTGAAAAAAACCCTTGGAAAAATTAGGTGTTAAAAATTTTTTTTTAAAACGGAAACCGGTGGAGAGAGGGGTTTTAAACATTAAGGGATAGTAAATTCCCAATTCCCATTTCTTTGCAGTTGCAATAAAAGTAAGTGAACAAGTACAATGGTGACTATTGCACCTGACATGTGATGATTATAAAAGCATATATTTTATTTCCGTTTGTTAAAAAACTTAGCGTTAAATGAAATTTGTGCCTTCTTTTCTTTATTTTTTAGCCTTAAACATTGGGTTTTTTCTAAAAATCAAATGTAAGTTTAACCCTTTGGAAAATTTTACGGGGGCCGCGGGCGCCGCTTTCCCCTTTCGGCCCTTTCCCCCCGGGCCCGCTGGGGGTCCGGCCCGGGGTTTTTCGGGCCCCCCACCCAACCACCCCCTTTTCCCCCGCCGGCCTCTTACCTGGCCCGCCCGGGGGCACGCCGCTCCCCTTTTCCCTCCCCGGCCGTCGGCTCAGGGTTTCCCGCCCCCTAGCGCGCGGGTAAAGGCTTGGGTTTTAGTTTAAAGGGGCCCTGTCCAGGAAAAAGGGCCCATTGCCGGCGCTGGTCCTATATAGGTAAACACCCCCCGCACTCGCCCCCAATTGTTTTTGTGTGCTTCAGTAGTTTTTGGAGAGGGGTTTTTGGGGTCCTATTTATTTTCCCCTGTAACCCTCCATTTTCCCCTACTTTCCTGACCTTGCCTCTTTGGGCCCCCTGGGCCCCGACCTTTTTCCTGTCTCTGACCCCAAACCCCTGGCCCCCCTGCCCGACCTTCTGCTTGTCCCCGAAAATGCCTTTGGTTATGATTTTGTACCACGCATTTCCCCCCGTCCCACCACAAGCAAGGTTTACGTTTAGGGGTAACGGGCCTGGTAGCCTCAAAGCCCCACAGCAAGTTCCCCCCGCTTTGCAGCGGGCCCCCGGTGAAAATCGGGGGGGGGGGGGCTACTTTGACTTTCCCTTTCCGGGGGTGGCTTAACTATCTCGCTTTCGTGGTCCGGGGAATCCACCGAACCCTTTTCAGTACAATCTGGGCCCTGGGGTTTTTTCCCGGGTACCTCCCAAACTCCGGGACGTTTCGACGGCCGTCGCCCCCCAGAGCCACGCATTGAACCCCGCTCGCGGCCAGATGCAGAACCTTCGGGTCGCTCTGCCACCCACGGCTGCCCGCCGTCCCCCCCGCACCAATTTCTCCGGGAGCCCGGGGTCCACCTGCTCCGGGACCGGGCCTTCCCCCTGCATTTTTGGGCCGGGTCCCCTTCGCTCTGATGGAAAAGTGCAAGAGGTTTTATCAATCAGTGCCCATTCACATTGAGAGTTTTGGGGCATCAATTTCCCTACTGACGGGCAAAAATTTGGGCCCTTTATAATTTGCCCCTAACGGGCGAAACCCCGGGCCCGGGGGCCCCCCCGAAAAGGGCCGAGGGAGAGGGCCCTTTAAAGGGAAATTTTGCAAAAACCCTTTCCCCCCCAGGGATTCCGTACGTTTTTCGAGGAACCTGGTCGCACCTCCCCCCGCTGCTTTCAGCCGCTTTTCGCCTCCGCAGGGGGGACTCTACGGGGGGTCAAAAACTCGGGGCGTTTTCCCCACTCTAGCCTCCGAACTAGACTGGAATAATGAGGCTTTTTGGGGGGCCCACCTTCCCGGCAAGGGCCCCCCTCGGGAACCCTTAAAGATGAGCTGCAGGTTTGGGAACTGCCAACTTCTCTTTTACTTTTTAATTTGGTTGGCCACCCCCGGGAAATTGATTTTTCGGGTTTTTCGGGGAACAACAAGGGCTCCGCTCCAACGCAGTTCCCCGACCGCCCTCGGCTACCCCCCTTAGCTCCGTCTTTCAACGGGCCCCCCCCCTCCTCCACCCCAAAGGGTTTTATTTAGGCGAAACCCCTGCAAAGGGTTTAAAGGGCTCACTTTACCCAGGGGGAAACCCCTACGGGCGTCTGAGGGAATTTTTGTTTTTTAATTTTGGCGGTTTTCCCCCGGCCCCTTTCATTTGGGGGCCCGTCCCGGGGCGTCCGGGAAAATCTTTTGCAACCAGGGCTGGGGGAGGAGAGGCATCCCTAGGTTTTCAGTGCGGCCCCCCTCCCCCCGTCTGACCAAACCCCGGGACTTTTTTTGGAATTTCACCGGGGCACCCCCTTTTTTATCCAAACCCCCCTTTCCGGACCATCGGGGGGCCGCTGGTAACTTTATCAGTCACGTGCGGGTGTCCCAGTTCCGGCTTCCAGTGACCCCTCTGCAGAAACCCCATGTTTGTCTCCTCTTCAGTGGCGAATGCCTCAAGGTGGCCCTTCGTTCTGCACTGCCCCCCTTTCACATTCCCAGATTGGCACGCTACACCAGGAAACTGTGAAACTTCTTGTGCTGCCTCGTTCCTTTTCTGAGATCCTTCTGGGCCTTCCCGGGTTTTACAAGGCATGCCCCGACCCTCGACTGGAACACAGGCGAGATTCTTCGTTGGGGCCCGCATGCCACCTCACGATGCCTTCGGCCCCACTCCGCCCTGCTCTACGGTCTCCTTTTCCAAAACCTACGAAGTCTCTGCCAGGTCTGCCTGTTTCCTTACCAGGACTTTGCCGACGTCTTTTCCGAAAGGCCCAAGCCGAGACCCTGCCCCGCCCCAGCCCTTCGATTTCCCTATCGATCTGAAACCCCGGTACTACTCCTCCCCGAGGCAGAGTTTATCCTCTTTCAGCCCGGAGACTAAGGCGATGTCTGAGTATAGTCAAGAGAATCTCCGTAAGGCGTTTATACCAATCGTCTCCCCCTGGGGGAGCCAGATTCTTCTTTGTCGAAAAGAAATTTGGGAACCCCCCCTGTATCGATTATCGTGGCCTAAATAAAATAACCATAAAGAATCGATACCCCTTGTCTTTTAAATGCAAGCAAGTCACGTCAGGGGTAACGACCTGGTAGCCTCACGCCGCAGCAAGTCCATCCCGCTTTACGCGGGCCCTCTGGTGAAAACCGGGGGCTACTTAGAGTCCGCTCACTGGCGGGGCTTAACTATCATCGCTTGCGGTGGTCCAGCGAATCCACCGAACCCTTACAGGAATAATGTAGGTTTCTACATTGACCTCTAATAAAATGTAGTCCGATAGTTATCAAGTCACAGTTATGGACAAACATAAATTACTAAAGTAGCAGCATACACACAGTTGTACTGTTAATATATTTATTAAACACAGTAAACATCAACAGTACAGGAAGAAAAAGTAAATGAATTCTTGAATTTAATAATTTGTAGATCCCCTTTATTGGAAATCATCTGTACCAACATTCACTATTGTAGCAAACAAGATTTGTACAACACTGAGGAGAAATTTTGGATCATTACACCCTGCACACGTGTTTTAGTTAATCAATATTTAGTGGAACAGCTTGTATTTTTGTCATGCCTTATTTTCTCGATATGGTTAAAGTCAGAACCCTGAATAGGCAATTCCAAAATACCAATCTTCTTTTTCAACCATTTGCTAGTTGACTAACTACTGTATTTTGTAACAATACCTTCCGTTCAAGGTCATGGACTACTACCTTTACCTAGTGCAGTATTTTTAGGCAGTATCTGCTTGTTTTGATTTGTCCTTCTTTGAACAACATTCTTGTTCTGTGTTTTCTAATAGTGTCCACATCAACAAAAGATTTTGCATTTTGCAGTCTTCGTTAGGTCTTTCACTGTTTCCTTTTGGTTCTTTCCAGTGTTGGATTGGAATGTCTGGGGTCCACCAATAGAGTTGATTCTGGGGACTCACCCTACAACTGTTGTACATGACTGCATATGCTGTACTCTGCTTCTTGCTTTCTGCCTATTTTTCTCTGTCTTTCTCCCTGAAAAGCAGCCCCATGCCTAGGGTCCCTCTTTGCCCCTGGGTCGACTGGGATTTTTCCCTCCTCCACTGTGGGCAGCTCTGAGCCTGGTTCTTTCTTTATCTCTTTCAAAATTGCCTGTTGTGCTCTTTTAATGATCTTAACAAAATATGTACTCCTATGGAGAGTAGCATCAGTATTGAATTTAACAATGCTTCTGAAGCTTTGCCCTTATCTTCTCAAAAATTGCTTTTTTCTTGAGGCATGGTTCACAGCAGCCAGTCTCTCATTAGAAGAACAAATGTATCAGTAACCAAGCTTTGTATATCTTTATTTAATGAACAAAACACCCTTGAAACCCACACTTTCAATCTAATTTCCTGATTTTCTGATGTCCTAATTTACTGAAACACATTTTGACAATCGGCTCTTGGAAAGGTTATTAACACAGAGGTTCACATATTTTTTCTCCATCTGCTGTGGATGTTTGCTTATGAACAGTAAAATGTTTGTGCCATCAGTTTAGTTAGATTGTGTTTATCTATAATTGTGACATAGATAACAAATCAGACTACATTTTATAAGTAATTGATTCCGAAATACATGTCATTACAAAGACTTTGCTTAGTTTTCTTGCAATTATATACCAGTCTAATGTTACATGGATTTTACCACTCTGAAAATTGGATCAGTTATCTGCTTTAATGAATGTGTAAGCATGCTCACAGGGAAAGTTTAATAATGTAATGGGCCAGATATAACAAATCTTCTCAAAACCCAACAAGGGTTTAACCCATCTATAGCCACTCCATCATTATATATGCTACCTTTTAACTTGCCCAATGCACTCTAAATAGAACACTATTCTCTTAAGCAAATATAATGTAATTCATGTAGTTGTTACTCATGCTCCTACTCAACACCCCTTCTATTACTATATAAAAGTTGTTTGAAGATATCAATTAAGGGATTAATATTTGAATTTTAGAGAAACACTTTTTTGGAGCGTTTTTGATGCGTTTTTTAATGTGTTTTTTGTGCAGGAAGGCACAGCAATTAATGCATTACATTGCTGCACAAAAATCGCGGTAAATCGAGATTTTTACTGAGATTTTTTGCCGCGTTTTTTTTGTGCAGCAATGTACCGCGTTAATTGCTGTGCCTTCCTGCACAAAAAAAAAAACGTTAAAAAAACGCATCAAAAATGTACCAAAAATGCACCGTGTGAAAGCACCCTTAGGTGAATAATTATGTTGTGTCTTTCCAGGTGACAAGAGTTAATGACTATCAAAAAAAGAAAAAAAAAGAAGCTTTAACCAGTTTGGAAATCCATGATTGTTTTGGGTAAAAGAAATAAACAAGTCTCAATCTCAGGCACAAATTGTTTGGTTCCTTTGACACTGATCATTTATGGAGGCCACACCTTAATTTACTTAATGAAGCAGAACATGTGGGTATGCTTCTCAAAATGGGTATGTTGAATTTCAGATTTGGGTCAAAAAATTCCTTGGTGACTATGGTCCCAGCTGACTTGAGATCATTAACAAGTTTCCCCGTGTAGTTTTAGGCTGATGTCTCACCTCCCTCATATTCAAGGATACCCCACGAGGCAAGATTTTGCATGGTGCCCTAGATCCATGTCGATTGACAGTTATTTTGTATTTCTTCTATTTTCTTATTATTGCACCAACAGTTGTCTCCTTCTCACCAAGCGTCTTACTTATGGTTTTGTAGCCTACTTTAAACTAATATGCCAGCCATATTAATAGCAATGCTGGAGTATCTATCATATTTTCCTGTCGTTGATGAGTCAGACATTGCTCTAACCCACAATTAAAATTCTGAATTGTATATATTTATATAGGCTCCATGACATGAAAAATAGGCTTTCTGGATTGAGTTTAGTAAACAAGACTAATCATTAATGGTTAAAGGGGTCTTAGAGGTATACAAAATAAAGTCTATTTAGTGTATAATAAAAGGTCATACTAATTTCTTATTTATTTTTTGCATCAATTTTGGGTGTTTTTTAAGATCTCTGCAGTCATCCAATGGGAATCTTTATTGTATACTTTTACTAGACAAATACAAATTATTTTGTATAGGACTAAAGTCAATTCAGTAGTTGCTATTTAATATGCTACTGCTCTATTGAAATTTTGATGGCTATTATTGTGGCCAAGAAACTGATATTGCACCAACAGTTGTCTCCTTCTCACCCAGTGTCTTACTTATGGTTTTGTTGACCATTCCAGCCTTGTGCAGGTCTATGATCTTGTCTCTGACATCCCTAGAAAGCTCTTTGGTCTTGCCCATGTTGCAGAGGTTAGAATCTGACTGATTAATTGAGTCTGTGGGCAGGAGATCAAATACTTAATTCTCTCAGCAAAATGTAAATAAATTTATATAATTTATACAATGTGATTTTCTGGATTTATTTTGGATATTCTGTCTCTTAATGTTAAAATTAACCTACACTTAAAATTATAGACTGTTCATGTCTTTACCAGTGGGCAAACTTACAAAATCAGTAAGGGATCAAATGCTTATTTCCTTCACTGTATGTCACGGTCCACCAGACTTTGTGCCTCTTGCGTACCCACAACATGTCCTTGGACCCTAGCAGCTGCAGTGCTGTAGCTGTTCAAACGTTTGCTGTGCCTTCTAGCATGGCAACAGTTAAGTACTTGATTGCATCAGTAGCAGCTGATGTCCATATCCCTGTCTGTCTGGCTATAAAAACCAGCCTCTGCTGGCAGACAGGGCCTACGTGATCG
>JAODAL010019724.1:0-47500 GCA_025379985.1 Phyllomedusa bahiana | reverse complement strand
GTTTAAAAACGGCCCCGGTTTTTTTTTGTTGATCCCGGGTTTTTTCCCCAAAACACGCAAAATTTAGGTTAAAATATGCAAAATAATCATTAATACGTCCCCTTTTCAGTGCCCTTTCCCCATTTTTTTCGGGGCCCGCAAATCAGCTTTCAGAATAAGCAGGGGGAGCTGGTTTTGCGACGTCCCTGAAGGGATGGGGTATGGTTTTTCGATTGGTGGAAAAATCACATGACCTTTGTTTTTCATAAAAGCCCCTTTCCCGTTCATGATCAGTGTTTTTCCTGGTCTCATAAGAGCAGGACGGGTTTCTCGGGGCTCTGCAAAAAAACTCAGGGGAAACTGGGTTTTAAATTTTTTCACACAACATCCCAAGCCTTTAAACTGTGAACATTAAACTTAAATAATTGAATTTTCAGATTTTTTGTTTCTTAGGCTTAGAAATTTTAAAAGGGGCATCTAGCGTTGTACAGCCGCGGAAGGGGGGGTGGGGGCTGCGGGTGAAAAACAGGAAAAGACAAGCTCTTTAAAGGAGAGTGGATATTTTTTGCCCCCGCCCAGACTGTTTTAATTTAAAAACCCCGCATTGGGAATTTGGGGTTTTTTTTTAACACCCTTTTTGGGCCCCGGTTTTTGGGGGAAAAAAAAACTTGTAAGTTGTGCACCTGCATTTAAATTTGAATAAGCAATTTTTGTAGTCCCCCGCAGGGGTATTTGAAGGTGCAAAACCCAAATTTTATTTTTCCCCATACATTTCAGATAGGTGTTTTTTTTTTTACTTTGGCGGGAGGCCACTTTTTTCAAGATCCCCCCTTTCACTTTAAAATTTTAAAAACAAACAATTTTTTTCGTACCGCGGTGGGATTTGATAGGGTCAAAAAAACCTTTTATTATCCCTATACATTTCAGATAGGTTTTTTTTTTTTCCTTTGGGGGCAGGACAGCTTTGTTTATAGATCCACCCTTGTACATAAATTTGAATACAGCAATTTTGTAGTCACCACAGGGATTTTGACAGTGCAAAAAATACCTTTCATTATCCGTAAAAAAATTCAGAAAGTGTTTTTTCACTTTGGGGCAGGGCCCGCTTTTTCCCCTAGACCACATTGCAAATTAAAAATTTTAATACAGCAAAATTTTTCGTCATCGGGGAGGGGGGGATTTGGGTAGGTGCAAAAAATACCTTTTTTATCCCCTAAATTTTTAAAATAGGTGTTTTTTTTTTTACTTTGGCCAGGGCCCCTTTTTTCATAGATCCAACCCCTTTCACTTAAATTTGAATACAGCAATTTTTTAGTCACTGCTGGGGTATTTGATAGGGACAAAACTTTCCCTTTTTTTATCCGTATACATTTCAGATAGGTTTTCCTTTTTACTTTGGCTCAGGGCCCGCTTTGTTCAAAGATCCCCCATCACTTAAATTTGAATACAGCTATTTTTTCGTCAATGCAGGTGTAAAGGGTAGGTGCAAAAAATCCCCCTTTTTTATCCGTAAAACATTTTTAGATAGGGGGTTTTTTTCACATCGCGGGTCAGGGCCCTATGAAAAAACAGTAACGGGAAAAGTGTCGCCAAACTGTTTTTCAGTGGTTTTAAAAGCAACCTGCATCCACAATTCCCCTTTCCTCCCCGTTTCCTTTTAAAATCCCCGGCCACAAATGTCATCCCTCAGCATCATCACATCCCTCCAACATGAAAACGAAGCAGCCCCAAAAAGTAAAAAACCCTGTACCCCCACTGTGGAAACCATTTTCTTAAGAAACCCCTTTGATGACAAAATGCGGTTTGGGGGCAAAGGGATTTAAAAGATTTAAAAGGCCCAAAGGGGGATGATTTTGTCTGCCTGACGCCCCAAATTTTTCGATGCCAAACAGAGGAAAGGGGAAGGGAAGCCGGTCAATCGGCAAAAATCCCGGGCGGGCAACGCCCTTTCAGTGCCTCTTGCTTTTAGCCCGCAGGGTCCTGGATGCAGAATTTTTTGGGCGACCCCAATTTACCTGTGTTGATTAAAAGATGACGACATTTTGGATCCAAAAATGGTCCCCTTTTTAGCAGAATTTGCTTGCGACGCTTTATCACTGGATGAGGGGAAAAACGTGGGAAAAGTGTCAGTACGGGACCCTCCCCCAAAAAAGGGGGAGGGCGGTCGCAGAAGTCCGCTGAATGGGTTTTCCCCAGCCACGGCCAGCGGAAACCCTTTCTCCCTTTTTTCGCCGTCAAAAAGGTTCCCGGACCTCTCAACCCGGGCCTCCCTTTTAGCAAGCCTCCCGATTCACCCAGCGATATCATATTCCCCCCTTTGCCCTAAACGCATCAGTAAGGGGGAAAATCTTAGGTTTTTAAAACCCCCACCAAAATGTCTATTTTCATGCAGCGAATTCTGAGTTGAAATGGAGGGACCAATTGGCCAAAAAAGGCCCCACCGATCCGGCTTCCAACCACTTCACATCCTCCTTCTTCCACCCCTCCTCCTCCGCCACCATTTTCAGAGTCCCGATCAGGGAACAGCCTCCGCTTCAGCCTCCCCCGTCGCCCCAGAAACCCAAAAACACCACCAGAGATCCTTTCCCACACCCCTTTTCCTTTCCCCATTTTGGGCGACCCGCAAAGCCGTACAGCGGCCACTAGCAGCCCCGCCTTCTGTCTTCCAGGTTTTGGGGGCAGAAGAAACACTTTAACCCAAACCCCCCCAAAGCCAAAAACCTAATGTCGGGATTTCCCCGGCCCTTTTTGGGGTTGAAAAAGTTTGGGCCCTTTCCCTCTGGTGGACACAGATGGGGTTTCCCCCACTTTATGGCCCTTGCCCCGCCCCCAAACCAAGGGAAAGCTGAGCAGGCATTTTTTTTGGGCCAGAAAAGCCATCCCTGCCCTGGCCAGCCACGTGTCCTTTTAAAATTTTTAAGCGCTTTCTGCTTTTGTGGGCCAGAAAAGCCATCCTTGGGCCACCGACACATGGGCTAGTAAAGGCACGGCCAAGGCCCCCATATCTTTTGGGGACAGCTCACTGGTGACTGGTGGAAGTCTCGGTGGTGACGGTTTGGGTCTCAGGCTCGGCGCACCTCTTTTAAAAACCGCAGGGATGGTCCAGGGCTCTTTTCCCCCCCAAGGGCCTCCCGGGGGCATCTCGTGCCAGAAAAACCACTGTGTTTTTTAAAATTTTTTCTGTCTTGGAGACCGGCCACACACAGGGCAGGGCCTGTGGATGGCTCTCCCCCAAAGAACCGAGCGCCCGGCTGGTGACAAAACCTTGGCCAGGCAAAGGGGGTTTTGCGATAACGGGCGAAATCTCTGGGCCGGGCCCCTTTAAAATCGGTAGGGGTTTTGGGGCACCCCTCCCTTTCCTGGCACATGTTTTGAACCCCATCGTCCAGAAATATCTAAAAAAACGCACCCGGGTCCGGGCTGCCTGCTGAGGGAAAGGGTCAGGTCTGGGGTTCCATTCCCCTGTTTTTCACCCTGCTTCGTCCCGTTTTGGGTGCGTTGCAGCATCAGCTCCCCGGCCTCCCCCCAACCGTCTCTTTGTTGACTGGCAACATCCCGGAATTCCACCCTCCACATGCTCCAGAGATTGGGGGCAGCAGCGCGTACAAGTGACACATCCTGACAAAGCAGCGGACCTCGGGGGGTTTTAGCCCCCCGAGATGGGGGCAGGTGAAAGAGCTTGCAACCCTCCTTGGGCCGTTTTGAAGAATCCACCAAAAAAACAAGGGGGCGGGCAATGCCCCTTTTCAGCATGAGTATTTGGGATTTAGTTCTGGAACATCGTTGGACACTCTGACACATCAGGTCCCCCCCGCGACGGAGGAGGGGACGGACACAGATGCGGACACGGGGCCTTTCTCTCCTTCGGGAAAACCCAATCCCCACAGTTTTTACCCCAAAAATTTTCGGTCCTTTTATTAGGCATGGGGTTTGGGGGCCATGGGTAGTGCAAGGCAGCGCATAGCTCTCAGGGGGCATCATCTGGGCAAGTCAGGGGTGTTTGAAGCTCTTTCCCGGAGGGAAGGGGAGGAGGAGGAGGAGGAGGGATTCCTAGACACCGCATTAAAACCCACGTCCCTCCTTGGAAAGATGTTGGCGCAATTTTTAGGCGGGGGGAGGAAGATGAGGAAGATCCCGTTTGCTAGTGCCCCCGACCCAGAGGCTTTAGAAATCAAGGGTCCCCTCCTTTTACGTGAGTTCTTGGATGCTCCATTTCCTCCAACATGATCCTCGCTTTTAAAGGGCCCTCAAAATGAAACATTACGGGGGGGGCCCCCCCCTGATCCCCGGGACAAAACAAAACTCACACTTTCCTTTCCCCCCACCCAAAAAGAGAGTAAAATGCAGGGGAAAACCCTTTCTGATTGTCAACCCGGGGACATCTATTTTTTTCTGCTTCACGTTTTTCAAATGTCACGGTGGACAAAAGTCAGCGACGGACAGCAGTAGGGGGGCCAAAAATACCTCATCGGCAGCAGCAGGCAAGTTTCAGAAGCCTAAAAGGTGACCTTTTGGCAAACTTTTTTTTACCACCCAACCAACCATGGGAATGGGAGGGGAAAACAATTTAACACACAGAGACCAGCTTAAGATCATGGGCACGACATCTGCGTCTCAAAACCGATGATTTTTGGATGTGTTTTCCGGGCCCAATCGACTTCTGGGGATTTCCCAAAAAGGATGAATGGCCCCAGCTCCCCTCCCACGCCATAGAGATGTTGTCCTGCCCAGCAACCAGCGTCCCTATCTGAGCGGGCCTTTAGCACACTGGAGGAAATCATTATGGACAAACGCATCCGGCTTTCCAAGATAAAAGTTTATCGTTTGAAAATTCATCAAATAATCAGGCATGGATCTCTTGGGTGATGTTGTGGCCCCAATTGCAGAGGGCACCGGGTTAGTTGCTGGGCTAAATTCACCCTTCCTCTTCAAACAGAAATGGTCCTCTTGAAAAAATTTTTTTTTTAAAAAGATCATTTCCCTCTGCAATTTTTTTTCTCAAATTCCAAAAAAAATCATTTTTTCTGGGTTTTGGGGGTGTGGAGCTGTAAAAACACCCAAGGTTTTATGAAAAAAACCCTATTCCATTTACCACTTTAAATTTAGAAATTTTTTTGCTTGTCAAAAGTTTTTGAGGTCATGTTCTTTTGGGGAAAACGCTATAATCATGGTCCTTTTTTAACAGAAAAAATTTGGGTTCTAAGTGGCATTTCTCCCTCAAAAATTTTTTAAAGTGGCTGAGAATTCCCCCATTTAAAATTTTTTGGGGGCAAGTTGCTGTGAAATACAGCTATAAAAAAAGGTCCTTTTTCAACAGAAATGTGGCTTTAAAAATGGCATTTCTCCCTCACAAATTTTTTAAAATTTGGCCCGAGAAGTCCCTTTTTTATAATTTTTTTTTGGGCATGTTCTGTGAGAAAACAACTATAATCATGGTTTCCTTTTGGGAAAAAAAATGTGGCTTCTTTAAATGGATTTCTCCCCCCCAATTTTTTAAAAGTGGCTGAGAATTTATTTTTTTTAATTTTTTGGGGGGCATGTGCGTGAATACAACTAAATCATGGCCCCTTTGGGGAAAAAAATTGTGGCTTCTAAGTGGGATTTCTTTCCCCCACAATTTTTTAACAGTGGCTGAGAATCATTTTTTTAATTTTTTTGTGGCATTTTTTCTGTGAAATGCACATACTAAGGTCCTTTTTCTAAAAAATGGGGGTTTTTACCAGACCCTTTGTTCTTCACAATTGGCAAAAATGGGGTCAAGGTCATGTTTTTTAATTTTTGGGGGCATTTTTGCTTGAAATGCAGCTTACCCAGGGGCCTATTCAAAAAAAAAAAGTGGTTTTTTTTTTTTTTTAAAAACATTTTTCTTCACCCAAATTTTAAAAAGGGAAAAAATGGATAAATATTTAAAAACTGAAAAATATGACATTTTTAAATGTCCCCCTCCACTTTGCTTTAATTTTTTGTGAAACACCTAAAGGGGTTTAAAAAACTTCCCAAACACTGTTGTAAATACTTTAAGGGGGGTTTTTTTTCCCTTTGATGGGGTCATTTAATTTGGGGACTAACAAAACAAGGCCCCCTCAAAGCCCCCCGTCAGAACGGGCTTTGGGCCCCAAAAAATGTAAAATTGGGAAATTTTTTGCAAAAAAGAAAATTTCTACTTTAAAATTTTTGAGGGCCCCCTAATGGGTATAAAAAAAAAAAAGGGCATTTAAAAAATGATGCCAAACCCATAGTGGACATATGGGGGATGCAAAATTTTAAACTAATTTTTTGGTGAAAAATTAAACTGTCTTTTTACGCAGAAAATTTTTAAAATTTCAAAAAACACAGATTTTTCAAAATTTTTTCCCTGAAATTTAGATATTTTTTTACAAAAAAAAAAAAAGGCTTGTATGGGAAAAAAATTTTTTTAATAACTTTAAACACAATGTGTCACGAGAAAAAAATCCCCAAAATCGCATGGGGTAGGGAAAAGTTTCAAAAAGTTATTTTTCCTAAGTGACCATGTTTAGATTTCAAAAAATTTGGGGTGTTCAGGAAGGGGCCCAAAAATGGGTGGGTCCCCTTTAACCCCCTTTAACCGAACGCCCGAAAAGTAGTTAATGACCAGAACCCTTTTTTTAGTTTTTGGGCCCCTTGCGTTTAAAAAGTTGTAAAATTTTTTATTTTTTTTAATGACGCGTTGGATGAGGCCTCGTTTTATTCGAGACAAGTTGTACTTTATAATGGAATAGTTCAAGTCACTTATAAATAATTGCAGTATTTTTTAAATTTTTTTTACAAAATTTGTTTTTGTTTTTTTAATTTTTTTTTTTACACCATTCACATTTCACACTTAAAAGCTTGTTAGATTAATTCTAACAAGTTATTAAGGTCGTGTGGATACCAAATATGTGTAGGTTTTTTTGTGCGTGTAATTTATGTACAATTATTTTTTATTAAATATTTATTTTTATTTTATTATTTAATTTTTTTATTCTTTTTTTTTACACTTTTTATGGGTTTTTTGTACTTTTTTTTTGACTCCCATGAAGGGAGAACTGTTTAACATTTTTTTAATTTTTTTTTTACACTTAGTAATGTATTAGCATATTCATATATGCTAATACATGCTAATCTGTGTCAGTCTGACACAGTGCGTCCTAATCACTGGCTTTTACACAGACAACTCTGGGGCCACGCTAGGTCCCCAGAGCTGACTGTGCAGCCGGTTCCCTGAGCTCTGTCGGGTGACCGGGCGTTCCGATCACCCGACAGAGCAGGGGATCCCTTTGATTGCGCTGCGGTAACGCACCGCCGCAATCAAAGGGTTAAAGCATCGGGTTGCGGAGGTTTCCTCCGCTTCCCGATGCCTGCAGGACATGCTCTGGGATCGGGGCTGTGTAGTTCAGCCCCGATCCCAGCGCAGCTGCGGCGCCGGGCGCCGCAAACCCCGATGTCTGCAGCGACCCGCACCGGCCGCTGTCAAAAGACGGTGCGCGGTCGTTAAGGGGTTAAGGGGTTAATGGTTATAATGCGGTACAGGACAGATATAGTTAATGTCCAGTTCAACTAAAATGGTGGTTAAAAGACTCCTATTTCTGGCACTTTTTAAATCTGGGGGTCATGCAGGTTCGGGGCTCATGCTGTGGCCCAGGACAGGTATAGTCAATGTCCAGTTCAACTAAAATGGTGGTTGAAAGACTCCTTTTCCCAGCACTTTTTAATCTGTGGGTCAGACAGGTTTAATGGTCATACTGCGGTCCAGGACAGATATAGTTAATGTCCAGTTCAACTAAAATGGTGGTTCAAAGACTCTTTTTCCCGGCACTTTTTAATCTGTGGGTCAGACAGGTTTAATGGTCATACTGCGGTACAGGACAGTTATAGTCAATGTCCAGATCAACTAAAATGGTGGTTCAAAGACTCCTTTTCCCAGCACTTTTTAATCTGTGGGTCAGACAGGTTTAATGGTCATACTGTGGTACAGAACAGGTATAGTCAATGTCCAGTTCAACTAAAATGGTGGTTCAAAGACTCCTTTTTCCGGAACTTTTTAAATCTGGGGGTCATGCAGGTTTGGGGCTCATGCTGTGGCCCAGGACAGGTATATTCAATGTCCAGTGAAACTAAAATGGTGGTTGAAAGACTCCTTTTTCCGGCACTTTTTAATATGTGGGTCATGCAGGTTTGGGACTCATGCTGTGGCCCAGGACAGATATAGTCAATGTCCAGTTCAACTAAAATGGTGGTTGAAAGACTCCTTTTCCCGGCACTTTTTAATCTGTGGGTCAGACAGGTTTAATGGTCATACTGCGGTACAGGACAGGTATAGTCAATGTCCAGTTCAACTAAAATGGTGGTTCAAAGACTCCTTTTTCCGGCACTTTTTAATCTGGAGGTCAGACAGGTTTAATGGTCATACTGCGGTCCAGGACAGGCATAGTCAATGTCCAGTTCAACTAAAATGGTGGTTCAAAGACTCCTTTTTCAGGCACTTTTTAATCTGGAGGTCAGACAGGTTTAATGGTCATACTGTGGTACAGAACAGGTATAGTCAATGTCCAGTGAAACTAAAATGGTGGTTCAAAGACTCCTTTTTCCAGCACTTTTGAATCTGGGGTCATGCAGGTTTGGGGCTCATGCTGTGGCCCAGGACAGGCATAGTCAATGTCCAGTTCAACTAAAATGGTGGTTCAAAGACTCCTTTTCCCAGCACTTTTTAATCTGTGGGTCAGACAGGTTTTATGGTCATACTGCAGTACAGGTCAGATATAGTTAATGTCCAATTCAACTAAAATGGTGCTTAAAAGACTCCTATTTCCGGCACTTTTTTAATCTGGGGGTCATGCAGGTTTGGGGCTCATGCTGTGGCCCAGGACAGGGATACTCTATGTCCAGTGAAACTAAAATGGTGATTGAAAGACACCTTTTTCCGGCACTTTTTAATCTGGGGGTCATGCAGGTTTGGGGCTCATGCTGTGGCCCAGGACAGGGATAGTCTATTTCCAGTTCAACTAAAATGGTGGGTCAAAGACTCCTTTTTCTGGCACTCTTTAAATCTGCGGGTCAGACAGGTTTAAGGGTCATGCTGTGGCCCAGGACAGGTATAGTCAATGTCCAGTTCAACTAAAATGGTGGTTAAAAGACTCCTTTTTCCGGCACTTTTTAATCTGGGCGTCAGATAGGTTTAAGGGTCATGCTGCGTTCCAGGACAGATATAGTCAATGTCCAGTTCAAGTAAAATGATGGTTCAAATCATACTGTCTTCTGGCACTTTTTAATTTTGGGTGGGTCATGCAGGTTTAAGGGTCATGCTGTGGTACAAGACAGGGATAGTGAATGGTCTGTGACTTTTTTTCTGTGGCTTTTATAATCTAAGTGTGTTGCCTAAGATGTAGCACGTATCCATTTGACTGTTGTGGATGTTAATTCCAGCTTTTCCAGCCCTGTTTGGGTGTAAGAATGAAGGTGTTGTTCCTCTCCCATAGACTTTAATGGTCATCGGCGATAATCTATTATCGACTATCGGAAATTTTTTGATAATTGCCGATATCGACTATCGACCCGATGACGATAGTCGACGTAATCGCTCATCACTATTGATGATAATCGTTTTGATTACTTACTGCAATTGAAATCCTTCATAGTCAATGTCATTATACTATAAAATCTAAACTGTCCATGAATACAAGGACTGATGATTGTATTACATGTTTTATGTATGGTATTGTTAACAATAAACTGCCAATAGATATTTTTCAGTTGTGTCCAAATAACTTTTTGGCTGGAACAGGTTTCCACTGGATGGAAACAATTGTTATTTTATCATTACATTACATGTGGATTGTTAGTTGGAACGCTTTTTAGCCACCGTATCTGCTTACTTTTTAGTGCATCTATAGAGAGCACTGGCTTCAGCACTGTGTTTGGGTGAATTCACACAGTGTATAGCTGTATGCCTGCTGTGTGAGGGTACATGTTGGCAAGCGCCTACTGCCCACAGTGCTTCGGTCTGGCCCCCATTCATCTCCTCCTTTCCTAGTATTCCCAGTACATGCTGGGGAATACACAGTAAAATCACAGCACTAAATGAGTGCTAGGATTTTACTGTAATTGCGGCCTGTACTTCAGGTGTATTGCAGCGCTATTTTGCCTCGAAGTACGGCCTGCAATTACGCCGTGTGACCATGCCCTTTTTACCTTGAAATAGAAAGGCTACATTACCACTTACTTTTACCACATCCTCATCTGAAGACTTGCATTCCACCAGTTCTGAAATATCCGTCACAGACCCATTTTCTTCAACTGAGACAACCTTTACTGGCACTGCTACTGTCTTTCCTGTAAGGATAGCAGTATTCAAAATCTCTGTGTCCTATGAAATAAAAAATATATATGTTGTTAAGAACATATAATGCGTTAAAGTATGTTATACATGTGGGGCTAATTGCTTCTGGACTGTGGAGGAAACGGTGATGTTCAAATTATAATAATTGGTTTCTAGTGTAGAAAGAAAGCCAAATAAAGCTGGTCTATAAAGCTATGCATTTCTAAAGCTGCAGAAAATTTATCAAACAGCATGGGCCACTTTAATAAATCTGGGGTATTTTTAGAGTAAGTTTATGTTTCAGACAGCAACAGTAAAGGAAGGTCACTCTCTCTAGTCTCTTGCTCATTCCAGTAACTGCCGCCCTGACACCACTTTCTTTTCCTTTCACGCCACCTGGAAAACCCTCTTATCCAACTGCACAAATCTGTAGAGGTTATGCCAAATGGGAAAATGTCATTTCAAAGGGACTGGCCACCATTCAACTAAATTTCCTATAGTATGTCCTTAGCTTTTTTTATACAACCAGAAATTTTTTTTTGCCTTTCTCCTAAAATCTCTTACCCTGTCAACCTCATCAGCTTCTGCCCTAAAAACGACAGTATTGTTGCTTCTTCACTCTCATGGGACCATTGCAATCCTCCTAAACCCTCTAGACCTAATGCCTCAATTTACACAGTTCACAGAAATGTGTTAGGTAACAAAATTACACATCATAATGAGGGAGATGGGAAATAAAGAAGTAGAGGCACACTAATTGTAATAGAAAATTTGTTATAATCTTCTACATTCATTACTTTAAAAGCATTTTAAAAATATTCCAGCCGAATACTTGATTTCTAGATAACAGCCTAACTAATGCACCACTATTATCTTGACCATTATGCTCTACTTAGAATTTCTGACATGAATTCAGTAGCATCGTGGCTGTTATTGTTTTAAATATGTGGGATTTTGCTGACAGTAACAAGGTGCTAAACATTTTGTAAAAATATATTTTAGAATTAATTCCATTCTCCAAATGCCAGGCATGATTTTAGATGAAAATATTTTTACTAGATGAAAAAGAGCAGGAATTTCTAAGGTCAGCTATAGCCAAACATTTTCATAAAATCAAATATGACTAACTGTATTTGATTCTCTCTCACCCGAGGCATTTCTTATTCTACTAAGCTAGTTCAGATGGGGATATATGTGTCTCTTATGAATATCTGCATTTTCTATACAATTTAAGGAAAGATTTTGACAAAATTTTTAATTCCGATTAAGAGCAGTTCTAGGAGTCAGATGCTTCATAAATCTTCCAGACATACAGAATATGTACACCAAACACATAAAGTAAATAGAAAGGATTTAGTTTAAATGAATTAGAGAGGTCACCTATAGTCAAATATATGCTCAAAACAAAGGAAAAAGCATTTGTATTTTTTTCCACTCCAGGTACCTTTCATTACATTTCCAAAGTTGTATTAGAAGAGTTCATATGGGGATAAATGATCCACAAAAGGATTTTTCAGTTTTGTGAACAGGCAAATTTTGTTTAATAGTATGTAAACAATTAAAAGCAATATGAAAGATAAAACATGAATGCTCTCTGAAATGCTTAAAAACAACATGGAATTATGCACTGGATATGTTTGTTGACAACTACTACCTTCTGGATTAGTTTCTGAAACAGCAATATGTAAACATTCACATTTATGGTGACATTTTACACATATATTGTTATACAAGAATGTAAGGCTGGATGCAGAATGCATGCAGATCTACAAGACACACACTGTACACAAATTTACATAAATCACAATAACTGATTTATGAGCGTCTGCTCATCCCTAAAAATTACCATTCAGAGGCAGTGTGGATGGTCTTGTGCATACTCCCTGTAAGGACTTTCATTTTACTCAAAGGCACATACAGTCCTCTTGATTAAACCACCGCTAGCTCAAATTTAAACAGAGAATTTAAAATGCTGGTTGATAGAACTGTAGGTACTCAATCTAAGTTGGGAATCAACTTGCCTTGTTGCTCCATATCATAAAAATTTAACTTGACATCGCAACTAGGTTGTGTGCATAAAAGAAATATACAACATTGCCCAGGACCAAATACTTGCTGATGTAAATACTGTATATACCCACTTTATCCAGTGTCTGATCTTGTGACTTATCTATGGCATGGCAAAAGCTGGCTTGGTTTTATTTCTAAGATATCTGTCTCCCCTCCTGAGGTTTATCTATATGTCCTCCCCTCCCCTGGATATGTCATAGATCTGCACCCTTCTCATGTATATCTTTTCTCCCTCTCTCTATATGTCATATATCTGCCTCCTCTGGGGTATCTGTACACCCCTTCTGTTTATATGATATAACTGCCTCCCCTGGAGTATCTGTATTCTACCCTCTGCATGTATCTGTATCCCCTGTGGGGTATCTGTACTCCACACTGTGTATTCCTAGTTTTCAGTTTTATTAGTATGTAAGGGGTTATGCTTGTGTTGGGATGTTGACGGTAGTGGGTTGCCATGGGAAACCAGGGAGTAGGATGGCGAGCTTGAGGGGGAAGCTGCAGTTGGTGACAGCTGAGAGTCAGAGTGACAGTTGGGACTGTTAGGGCTTGTTCACACGGAGTATACACTCCGTGTTACAAGCGCTTTTCGGATCTATCTTGGGGTCCGCACTGTCGGTCCCCACGATGGATCTAACAATTAGTAGTGAGATTATCACTGCTGTCTATGCCAAACATGGAGCGGCGTTCACATGACAGATCGCCGCTGCGTGTTTCAATAGCGCAGCTCCGTCTTGAAAAGAATTGACAGAAAGAGACAGCAATGATAATCTCACTACTAATTGTTTAGATCCGTCTTGGGGACCGACAGAGCGGACCCCAAGACGGATCCTAAAAGCGCTTGTAACACGGAGTATATACTCCGTGTGAACAAGCCCTTAGGGCGAGCAGCCAATCATGAGAGCTAAAGGGGACGGAGCTGGAGGTCAGGCAGGCAATTAGAGAAGGGAGGCTGTCAGCCCCATAGGAGTGAGGAGTATAAGTATGGTTGCTGTATATAGTTCCAGTTGAAAGAAGCAAGTTAAGGGGACCCCTGTCTATCCAGGCACCAATAAACAGGGCATGTGGAGGCAGAAGAGAGCAGAAGACTCACTGCTATACCTGAGATTGAGCAGGCACGGACACTGATAAAGTGGAGATCCAGACAGAGTGGACCCTGAAGAGAGTCAGACAACCCAGAATTACAGGTGGGCAGTTTGGTGGACTGCCAGAAAAGTCAAGGGACCCATAGAGTGGACAAAGAGTGTCCTGTGTCACCAGGCGCCAGCACCTTGCACAGCTGGGCTGGGTCGGAACCAGAAAGGGGTTGAGAGAGTCGCCAAGCACCTCTCCCTGCAAGACGAAAAGGACCTGAGGATACCAGGGGAACCTGGAGGTGAGGGCAGTTGCTCCGGGCAATGGCAAGTTCACCCCATGCATCCCCTCTGCTGGTACAGGGGAACCTGGGAGTGCGGATTCTTGCCACGGACAATGAGCGGGCGCAGTCGGCCACCGTTGCAAGACACCCCATACCCCCCTCTGCTGACACAGGGGAACCTGGGGGTGCGGGTGCTTACCACGGACAACTGGCGGGCCCAGTCGTCCGTCACCGTAAGATACCCCATACCTCCCTCTTACCAACATCCTCTTATTTTTACAAGTATCTTCTGACTTTGACCTATGGTAACTTTTTGACCCTGCATCTAGTTTGTTGTCTGCTCTGTCCTTCTGCTCCGACCTTTTGCTGATTGAACTATGCCTGCCATTTGCATTCTGACTGCATCTATAGCCTGTTCCACTTGTACAGTATATCAGATAACAAGTGGGAGACTACTCTGAGGGTAGCGACTTGTGAGTATCCTGCACTGATATTCAAGCCCCCTCACATGAGCTGAGGGTGAAGATCAGGGGCGACAAGGACTCTGCTCCTCAAAACAGCCATATACCAAGTCCCACACACTACTCAGTGGGTTACCAAATCATTTTTTGAATGAATACAACTAGTGATAACTAGCTCAATGGTTACATCATCTACTTTATAGCTAAGTACATCAAATATTGTCAATTTTCTTTATTTTTTAACTTTCTTTCACAACTTGTGTAGTAAGTGACATGTGAATTACCAGCGGCGTTTATGCGCCGCTGGTAATGCAAGTCAATGGGCGGGCGAAGTGCCGGCCCCCCGCTCCCGCCCCACCCCCGTCCACACGGCTTAACTGCGGGACGTAATTACGTCCCGCCGTTAAGCCGTGTGAACATAGCCTAATACTCCATATACCAGTGATATAGCTACATAGTTTGTAAGGCCAAAAAAAGACAGACGTCCATCCAGTTCAGCCTATTGAGCTGTAGTGTTGATCCAGAGGAAGGGAAAACACCCATAAGGTAGAAGCCTATTGTCCTCATTTTAGGGGAAAAAAAATCCTTCCCGACTCCAATCTGGCAATCAATAAATCCCTGGATAAACGACTCTTCTCCAGAATCCTTGTCACTATAACTTGTTATATTATTACACACTAGAAATGTATCCAGACCCATTCTGAATTCTGTTAGTGAAGTCCCCATGACAAGTTCCTCTGGCAGAGAGAGTTTCACTGCTCTTACAGTAAAGAATCCCTTTCTATGTTTATGTAGAAACCTTCTTTCCTCTAAACAGAGAGGATGCTCCCTTGTTCTTGAAATAATCCTGGGTATAAATAGATCTTGGGAGAGATCTCTATATTGACCTTTAATATATTTAAAAATATTTATTATGTAACCCCGAAGCCGTCTTATCTCTAAACTAAATAACCCTAACCTTGCTAATCTTTCTCGGTTATTGCAGTCCACCCAGTCCTTTTATTATTTTTGTTGAACCTGATTAAGCTCTTCCATGTCTTTCCTATGCACTGGTGCCCAAAACTGTACACAATGTTCTAGGTTCTGACCAGTGATTTGTATAGTGGGAGAATAATGTTCTCATCATGTGCATCTATGCCCCTTTTAATACATGCAGTTGGATCTACTCAATGACAACCAATACCTCCTATGGGTCTATTTTCTAGTCTTTTTTTTTTTTTTTTAAGTTATAAAACTTTTACCAAAGTTGCAGCATTGCAGGAAGTGTTTAAAAAGTGTATGAGCAACGTAAATAAAATTTATTTTTTTAAGTCTTTGTTTTTTTTAATTTTTTTTCCATTTATCTTGTTTGCTTTAGGCATTGTCAAAACAATCAGTATACTATCATCTTAGACGTACAAGCAGTTCTATTTCTTATCCATCTTCACATTAACTACAGTATATGCCACCAAAATAAAAGGGAATACATTTGGTGCTTTTCAATAACTGCTGTTTTGCAACTTTAATTTTAAGTAATTCTAACTTTACATAACAATAACTCTATAATACATTACTAGTATCATACAATATTATAACCATTCATTTGAATCTATCATTCTTCAATGAAAATACAAACACTTAACTGCGATGTCTTTTGTTTTAGCAAGTTATTGATTAACCCCCTACTGCCGCAGCCAGTTTTGACCTTCCTGACAGAGCCCCATTTTTGAAATCTGACATGTGATACTTTATGAGAGAATAACTTTTTGACACTTTTACCTATCCATATGATTAAGACTGTTTTCTCGTGACACATTGTGCTTTAAGTTTGAAAAAAATTGTGGGTAAAAAAATCCTTGTTTATTTGTGAAAAATATCAAAATATTTTGAAAAATTAGAAAAATTTGCCATTTTAAAAAAATGTCTGCGTGTAAAACAAATAGTTATTCCACACAAAATAGTTTATAAATAATCTACCATATGTGCACTGTAGGTTGGCATACTTTTTTTAAATGTCTTTTTTTATTTTTTTATGACATTAGGGGGCTTAGAAATTTAGTAGTCATTTTTCACTTTTTAAAAAATTTAAAATTATTTTTTTTAGGGGAAATCCAGTTCTGACATGGGTTTTTGAGGGGCCTGCATGTTTGTACCCCATAAATGACTTCATCTAAGAAACTCCCCCCCTTTAAAATATTAAATGCATTGGAAGTTTATTCCCCCATTAGGTGTTTCAACAAGAGATGTGACCAGGGAAAAAAAACTTAAAGGGGTTGTTCATACATTGAAACTTCCCTCAGTCTGTTTTTTTGGTTTCATTTTGAATTGGGGGGTTTACGGCTTCTCTGGGTGCATAAAAGGGGCCAGGTCTGTAGTTATAAGTAACCATCGGGCACCTATCATGAAAGATTAAAGGTCTGTAGCTGAAACCCCCTAGGAGCTGATCAGCCCATACAAAAGGGGGAAATATCTCAGAATAGGTAAAACACTGTTAAATGGACATATATTGCAAAGTGACTTGTTTTGCAAGATCTTTAAATAAAAAGAAAATCCTTGTAGTGAGACAACCCCTTTAATATCTATTTCCCCAATTCTAAATTTTTTGGAGATATCCCTAGTGAGCTATTTGGCTCAACCACAAACCTCAGCTATGGAAGAGGACCTACTCGACTTCTGGGGCTTATTTTCATTACAATTTTCTTTAGGCGCCATTGTGCCAAAGACCCCATATTGGAAACTACACCCCTTAAAGGGTTAATACCAAGGAGCAGTGAGTTTTTGACCCCACAGGGTTTCACACTTTTTTTTACGTTAAGCTTTGAAAATTAAAAATGTATTTTTTTTCCAACAATTGAAAATTTTAGCTTAAAATGTTTAATTTTTACAAGGATTCCTGGAAAAAAAAAACTCCAAATTTTGTTTCACAATTTATTCCACCTTTTTTTGATACCCGATTGTGGGTGGGGAAAACTGCTGTTTGGGGCCCGGCGTGCTACAGGGGAGGGAGTGCTACTTGGTTTATTAATCACAGATTTTGGTGGGTACAAAGTTGCATTTGCAAAGCTCGACATTATTTTTTGGGATTCATTTTTATAGTGTACAATTACAATGATAGAAATTTTATGTAGGTTTTTATGTTTTATTACTTTTACACAATAGAAATGTGTTTATAAAAAACTGTTTTTTTGGGTCATAGTTGATGCCATAACTTTTTTTATTTTTCTGTGTACGAAATGTGAGGGTTGTTTTTTTGTGGATGAGGGTTTTAAGTTTTTATTTTGGGATTATTTTGGGAGAACAAGGCTTTTTGATTGCTTTTAAATCCGTTTTTTTGGAAGGCAGGGTGAAGACAATACTACAATCCTGGTAGTGTTTTTCATTTTTATTTTTAACAGCGCTAGTATTACTCTGTGGGCCGATATGACTAAGGCAATACCCAAGTTATATAGTTTTTTTTTAAGCTCTTTAATAAAAAAAAAGTGTTTTTATTGAATAAAAGAATATTTATGCTTTGCTATCTTCTGATAGTCATAACGTTTTTATATTTCCATATACAGAGCTGGGAATTTTTTTGGGGGGGATGATCCGACATTTGAATTGGCACCACTTTGGCATTTTTATGAGTTTTTGATTGCTTTTTATTCCATTTTATGTGCAGTGGGATGAACGAAAACCACACTTCTGATTTTTGGTTTGTTTTTACGGCATTCACCATGCAAGTTAATTAACGCAACAGATTTATAGGGTAGGTTGTTACCCGTGATACCAATTATGAGTACTTTATTTATTTTTGATCTTTTTTGGGGTGATTGGCATTCGAAAAGGAGAAAACGGAGGGGTAAGTGTTTTTACACCCCCTCCACCCCTGAGTAATCTCCGGTCGGGGCCAATGCTGCGGGATGTCCAGATGTCAATTGTAATATGCAGCTTACATACTGCAGGGATTGTGCGAACTCTGTTTTGGAGTTCACATGATCTGGACGTAAGGGGTTAACATAAAAAAAACCTGTCATTAATTTATATAATTTTTTCATTTTCAAACTGAGTGTTTGGCTCTAGTTTTCTAAATGGACTGTATCTTTGGGTGAGGCTGAGATCAATAATACATTTGAAAGAGGTTAAGACTACAAGTTATTAATGAGTAGGCAGATTTAATGTGTATATACTGCCTACACTCAATGTTTAGACACTACAAAGGAGATTTGTCGCAATTTTCAGCTAGCTAATAAACCTGATACCATGCACGAGTGACATTATTATAAAGAAAACCATGGATGCTCCTTATGCTAGAGCTTATTTTACTCCAAGGAATAAGCCAATTAATTCTCAGCACTTTTTTGTAGACAATTCCCATTCACTAGTAAGCTGCAAAGCAATCAAGTGGGACTAATTTAGGTACTGATTTAACATTAACTTGGGCTGAATGAAGGAAGTAAAATGACAGCTATTAAACAGAACCTGCCAGAGTTTATGGCCTTAGGTATAATTTGCTTATGAAGGGACAAATCTTTTGGTATGATTACTTTATGTTAAATCTGTCAAGTTTACTTTTATGTTTTGTGTGTTTTTATCCTCCTTTGCATTTAAATGGTAAATTATATACCATGATAAGAGAAGGCCAAACATATGAAAACCATAAAATGAATATTTAAACAGGACCATTCAGTATTTACGATCAATCCATACACATTAGATAAAAGTTAGTTATTTTTGGGAATTTTTTTTTTAAATTGTACATGACTGCTTACAATGATCAAGGAGTCTGACAGAAAGATAGTCAGTCACATTGGATTTTCCATTGCTACTCACGCGCTGTATCAGCTTTTTCCCATAACTGCTTGTTACAGTTTTAATTTTGTATAGTGTTTTGTATAGTATTTTACTCACTGTTAAATGTATTATTGCACGTCTTGAGTTAGCCACCAGAAAGTATGTACAAATATCAATAATAGTTATTAATCATGAAACTTTGAAAGATCATTTTTACTTTAAAAGTGAAGGAAACACAAACCAAATGTAAGAATGCAATAGTAAAAGTATACTATTTTTTGAAGACAGGACCTTTATGTATGGTAAAATGAAACTTCAAACTTTAGCTGGATTGACTATAGCAGTGATCTCCAACCTGTGGCTTTCAGGGCATGGTGGAAAGCCATGGATTAGCAATGACTGGAGAGCCATAAATTGAAGATCAGTTTACTAGAAGTTTGTCTACATAGGAACCCTAAGTCACAATAGCAGGCTCAATGCAGAATTGTGCAATTGCATGTCACACTTTATCAGTTAGGCATATTTTTAGGTGAATGCACAACTGTGTTATTGGTATTAATCCTTGCATTGAACATGCAGTCTATTACAGAGCAACTACAACAATGATGCTTTTTAAACAATCACTTTTCAAAATGCGAATACAAGTTTTTAAGCCTTTAACCCAAAAACTGATAGAGCTGTAGGTTATTAAGCAAACAAGACATACATTACATGTCTTTGGTATTATATCCAGTGACAAACAAATGAAAAAAATCGAGCACTGATAAACTAAAGGTTATGCTATGTACACTTTTGCAATCAAGCTTTTCTATAACATCTAACATTATTACTATTATTTATTTTAATTAATTCCAGTGCGCTGTACAAGTCAAGAGGTTCAGGTTAATAATATTAAACAAATACAATAGCACTAAATAACACACTGATATGGAAGGAGAGAGGACCCTGCCTGCAAGAGCTTACAATCTACAAATGAGGAAGTAAGCACCTTCTAAATAGGTCACTTTTAAATGTCTCATATGGTTTTGTTTATACAGCTCTTTTACAGACAGTGGGGCAGATTCATCAATACTGTCTAATACATAGACAGTGTAAGCTTAGACTAGACAGTCTTACAATGCATCTCATCTATCAATGTGTTAATAAATCTTGCATTTGCTTAGACTGTCTTGTTTATGTTTACACCTTCTATTAGATGGCTTAGGGTATGTGTTCACGCAACGTTATTTCGGCGCGTATATGCGTTCTAATATGGGCAACATGTACCCCGAAATTACGGTAATCCATAGTTCTCGTAGAGAACTATGGATTACGCCTCCTCTCCCCGCTCGTACAATATGATCGTATTATACGCGCGGAGAGATAAGTGACAAGTCAATTATTCGCGGAAAATACGCGCCACGAGTAATGAATTTCAATGGAGCCAGCGGGCTGCCGGCCCCCACACGCCACGGGAGTACACGCGTATCAGCGCGAACTCCCAAAAGACCCGATGTACTGTGGCATGTACTGTATGTGTGAACATACCCTTACTTTATGCCACTAATTGCACAAAACATTGGCACATTTTTTGCATGCTAAGCCATGCCCTTTTGTTAGCTGAGACACAGAAGTGTCTAGAAACCTTCTAAAGCACATAATAAATGAGGTGTAAAGCATGTACACCAGTATTTTGAGACAAATTGTGCCAGAATTCTGGTGCAATTTCCATAATAAATATGAACTAATATGTTTTAATGGTAACAGACCTCAAACCAACCATGTACCTTGATCCTGTAGGCATATGCCCTTCAGTCTGTCCTTTACTTCTTGCTAACCTACCAACTTCTTGCTAACCTACCTAACAGCTTCATAAGATAAATTATTAAATTAGTTTAACCTAGGGTACAAATAGAAGAGAATATGACTACAGGATCAAAGTATAGGGTTTGCTTCTTATCTGTTACCATGGAGGCACATTGTCTGCATAGGAGTTGTAGAATCAAAACAACAGGATATTTTTTATTAAGCCCTATTACAATAAAACCATTTGCTTTCAAAACTGTACGTTTAAAATGTGTTGATTATAAAGTAGAGATTATTTGATCATTCACATTACTTGGCCTCTTTGGCACCTTCTTAGAAAGATTTTATATCTCTTACATTAACATAATCCATGTTTTCATTACTGCTCTTTCCTTGCTAAACTGCAACAGTCCACATGCAGTATTTATCCAATTCAGTGGACATTCTTTTGAATTATGACTTTTTATTTATAGTTAGCATAAGGACAGCCAAATAAAATAGGCTTGAAATCAGGAAACTGTGGCCTTAAGCAGTCTACAATTTCAGAAGCCTGGCTCATGACATAACGTCTTTGAAGTACACACAGTTAATATAAATGCATAGAAAAAATAGATTCAAACTAACCAGTTCTTTGATGTAGAATATAATATTGCCTGTACTACTAAAATTCAATTACATTATCAGCTAATATTAAAACTTGTGCTTCTACTAAGAAAAAAAAAAAATATCAAAAGAAAATGTTACATACATAGTTCTCCAGATCTTTTTTCCTGTAATTTAGTATAAAACTCTTGAAAGTCTTCACAATACTTAGAAAACATTTTTTTCTTGTAGAACCAGCTCTATAGTAATGTAAATGTTGTCCGACTAGAGCATTAAAAAATTCTCAAAATGAACTGTAACAAAATCTACCGTTTGAAAAGTTAAAATGAAAATATTCTGGTTAGCCCAAAGGGATAAAGAGTCTCAACTATTTTCACTATTGCTTATTGTTAATGTGACATAGTGTATATTTGTTCAATATTATTTTGTTTTCAATTTTAAATTTGATTTTTGAAATTTCTTTCATTTTCATTAAAAACCCAGAAGTTTACATATATTTAAAAAAAGACAATTTGTATTTTTTTTTACTATCTGACATGAAACAGAATAAATTTCCCTGTTTTAGTTCAATTGGGGTTTAAAAAAATTTTTATTTTCCCAAATTCCCAAAAAATGAGGAGAAAAATTTTTAAAAGCATTTTTTTTACTTTCTGCTTTATCAAAATTTTTACATTTCATTAATTTGGTAGCATTGCCCTTAAATCTATGATTTGGTTCAAATGTTGTGGTACCTTCCCAAGTTCCACAATGTTGGTGGGAATTTTCCTTCCTAAAAAAGAAGGGTGAAATGAACCAGTTTGTAGGTCGTTTTGCTGCACTTCCCTTTTCACTTTGCCCAAAAATTTTCAATAGGTTTTGGATCAGGCTTTGTGGGGCCACCCCCAAAAACATTGACTTGGTTACCCTTTAAGCCATTTTTGAACCAATTTGTCAGGATGCTTCGGGTCATTGTCCATTTGGAAGACCCATTTCCGACCAAGCTTCAACTTCCTGGCTGATATCTTTAGATGTTGCTTCAGTATTGCCACATAATCTTCTTCCCCCATGATGCCATCTATTTTGTGAAGTGCACAAGTCCCTCCTGCAGCAAAACAACCCCACAACATGATGCTGCCATCCCCGTGTTTCTCCGTTGGGATGGTGTTTTTAGGCTTCCAAGCTTCTCCCTTTTTTCTCCAAACGTAACAATGGTCATTATGGCCAAAAAGTTCAATTTTAGTTTCGTCAGAATACAGAACATGTCTCCAAAAATGTAGGTCTTTGTTCCTGTGTGCATTTGCAAACATTAATCTATCTTTTATATCTTTCTTTTGGAGTAATGGCTTCTTCTTGGCATAGTGTTTTTTCAGCCCATGTTGATACAGTACTCATTTCACTCTGGATAATGACACAATCTTATCAGCTTCCACTAGTATCTTCACAAGGTCTTTTGCTTTTGTTCTTGGGTTAATATGCACATGTCGGAACCAAAGCACATTCATCTCTGAGACACAGAACCCATCTCCTTCCTGAACGGTATGATGTCTGGACATTCCCATCTTGTTTGTACTTGCATACTGTAATGCGGAGGTGGATTCGCTGGACCACCACAAGCGATGATAGTTAAGCCACACCAGGGAGGGGAGTCTAAGTAGCCCCCGGTATTCACCAGAGCCCGCCCCGGCAGCGGGGGGGGACGGCCGCGGTGAGCCGCGGCGCCGAGACAGTACCCCCCCCCCCACCCCACCTAGCTCTCCCCCTCTTCCTTTGGAATTTAGAGAGGAGATCAGGGGACAGATTGGCCCTCAGGTTCCACGAACGCTCCCCCGGACCGACGCCCTTCCAGTCAATAAGGAAGAACCGCTTCCCCCTCACCTTCTTCTCCGCCAGCACCTCCTTGACCTCAAAGATGTTATCTGTATTAGCGACAGGAGAAGGCGAGACAGATCTACAGGAGATCGCCAAATGCGCTGAAAAAACAGGAATAGAAGCGCTCGTGTTGTAGACAACTCGGGGTAACAGATAAATCACAGTAGTTGGTAATTCTCCACCTGGTGAGTTGACGTGTGGTACAACTCACATAATAGCGTAACAGAGTGAGGGAAACAAAGAACCACGGGTCTTTGCAGCAGCCCGCCTCTTCAACTCGGAGATGCCTCGCGCACTCGGGTCCTCGGCGAATAGCAGGAAAACAATATAGAAGAGGAATCTGCGCTAGCCGTGGAAACTAAAAATATTTCTAATGACACCTGGGCACAGCCACCTTTAGTTGTGTCATATAAAATTTATTTAAAACATACAACCGTTTGCAAATCTAAGCCCGCTTCATCAGGTATCAACATAGTCGGCACAAATTTCCGTTGTTTAAATAGCCGCGAAGTGAAAGCGAGGCTCAGCGTTCAATTGCGATTGAAATATACACAGTGTCACATTAGAAAAACAGATACAATTGCATCAACAAATTATCTAAATAACTTACAATAAAAATATAAAAAGTAATAAAATCTCATTATAATAAACGATACAATCTCATTATAATAGAACTATCCTCATGTAATTAATTCCTAGAGTTCATTCAAACCATATGGCACTACAGTGTGTAGCTTAAAAATCCAAAAAATCTCTCGTTCAGAGAGACATTGCAGTCTATTGGGAATAGATAACGGAATCTTTTCAATAGGTTGGATACTATAGGTAGCAAAATCATCAGAGTGAAGATTACAAAAATGCCGAGAGATACTATGATTGGCTTTTTTATGTTTTATACAATAACGATGATTATTTAATCTCTTTGACAATTTATTGCTAGTCTTCCGACATATTGAATCCCGCATGCACATGAGATCACATATATACACATATGTAGTGTTACAAGAAAGCCTCTCTTTTATATTAAATATTTCTTGGTAGCCAAAAGAACTAAATTTATCACTTGTAGTTATAACTCCACAACATTTACATGTTGGGACATTACAAGGAAATGACCCCAACAGAGTAATATCAGTTTCGGCCGTATGAAATTTTTCACTTTTTAATTGTTTCAAACGGGACGGTGCGATTAAATTCTTAAGAGTATTGGCCCTACGATAAATAACATGCGGTTTCAGAGGTAAGAGAGGTTTAAGAACCGGATCTAATAATAAAACTTTCCAATGCTTATTTAGTAACATAAAAACTTCCTTATGTTGTGAGTTAAAAGTAGTGATAAAATCCCAATTATTTTCATTCTTATTTTTTACCGTATTTTTATTTTTATTTTTGTTTAAGAGTCAGATAAAAAATCACTTTGAGATGTTATTTTGGCTTTTTTCTCTGGCGGCTACTACTAAATCTGAAGGAACCCTTTTTCCTGAAATTTAGACGAAAACGATCCGCTTGAGTATCAAAATCTTGTCCATCGTGCAATTTTTTCGGATGCGCCTAAATTGACCAAACGGGATATTCCGTAGCCAATTCCTGTGATGGTTACTTAAAAAATGCAAGTACCCGTTAGAGTCACAAGACTTAAAATGATTTTTGGACTGGATCTGTGATTCTTACACAAAAAGACAAAGATCTAAAAAGTAATTTCATCAGAATTAATAGACATAGTAAAATCCAGACCCCATCGGTTACTATTTAGATACTCCACGAATTTAAAAGCTGTATCAGATGGACCTTGCCATATAAAAATCAAGTCGTCAATATATCTCTTAAAATACCTAATATGTGATAAAAATGGGTTTGTCTCAGATAGAATAAAAAGAGATTCAAAATGGCCATAAATAAGTTGGCATAGGACGGTGCCACCGGGTTCCCATGGCGGTCCAACTTTTTGAACAAAGTGTGAGGCGCCATATTGGAAAAAATTATTACTCAGAATGAGATTTAAACTGTCTAATAAAAACTGCTTAAACACTGAAGGTAAAGTAGACTCTTGGTCCAAATAAAATTCAATTGCCATTAGTCCCAAATCGTGTCTAATGTTAGAATATAACGAGGTAATATCCAGGGTTAAGAACAAATAATCTGTTTCCCAACTAAAACTAAGATCTCTAAGGACACTATCAGAATCCTTCAAAAAGGTGGGTAATTGCTTACCAAGGGTTGCAGGTACAAATCAACATAATGCGAAAGGTTTGATAGAATAGAATCTACCCCAGAGATAATTGGACGACCAGGGGGGGTTTTGTCATTTTTATGTACCTTGGGTAAATAGTAAAAGTGCAGTATATTAGGAGTATTAATCCATAAAAATTGTTTTTCTTCTTTTTTAATAATATTTTCTTCCAGGGCTTTTTTCAAGAATAACTCAAAATTCTTCTTTAATGTAGAATGTACTTCTTCTGACACCTCCTCATAATATACCCTATCTGTAAGAATCCTCAAAGCTTCTTTGTTATAATCTACAAAATCTAGTATGACAATCGCCCCCCCTTTGTCAGCACTACGTACCACTATTTGATCATTTTTAGACAAACTTTTCAATGCAATTTGTTCCTTAAAAGTTAAATTAGGATGTGAAGGTAATTTTGGTTTTAGGTTCCTTAAATCTTGTAGAACCAAATCTAGGAATACATTTATATAGTTGCCCTGAGACCATACAGGGTAAAATTTTGACTTAGGTTTGACAATAATTTCACGCTCAGGTTCAGTCTCCTCTAACGTTACGGGAGCTATATTTTTACTAGGATCCTCATTCTGTTTAGTAAAAAATCTACGTAAAGTTAATTTTCGAGTAAATTTATGGATATCTTTAAACAACACAAACTGATCAGAACTACTATCAGGACAAAAATTAAGCCCTTTTTGCAAAAGGCTAATTTCATCAGGTTTCAGGACATATGTGGACAGATTATAAATTTTTATTAAACAATTACTATTTAATTTGTCTCTTTTTTGTCTTTCTTTATTTCTACATTGGTTCCGTTCTCTACTCCCTCTCCCTCTACATCCCCTCCTGAGAACTTTCTTTTTCGTGCTGATGTATGAATGTGTGTGATTAGTGTCTCCTCTATATTGTGCTGTGTTTTCAATACTGTGGTTTGATCTAAAAAAGAAGGTGTAATACACAGAACTGGTGATGTATCTACAGGAGAAGCGGTTCAGCACCACCGGCTTGAGGAGGGACACGTGAAACGCGTTCGGGATACGTAGAGTCGGGGGCAAGTGGAGCTTATAGGATACCGGGTTCAGTCGCCGAAGTACCACAAAAGGGCCCAAGTATTTGGGGCCCAACTTGTAACTGGGCACTTTAAAGCGGATGTACTTGGTGGATAATCAAACCGTATCGCCTGGCTCAAATAGGGGCGGGGGCCTATGATACCTGTCAGCCTGAAGTTTGGTGCGAGCAGAAGCTCGTAGTAGGGCCTGTCGTGTGAGTTGCCAGAGAGCCTTGATGTCCTGTACTTGGTCATTCACGGCAGGGACAAGAGACGAGGTAGCTAGAGGGAGAGGTGGGCGGGGAAGTAACCCAAAGATGACAAAAAAGGGGGAGGCCCCAGCGGATTCTGAATCTAAAGAGTGTTGGGCCAGCTGGAGGACAGAGGGTAACCCAGGCAGAGGGATAAAGTGAGCCATTTTGGAGAAACGATCGGTCACCACCCAGATGACCGTGTTTCCAGATGAGGGCGGGAGATCAGTGACAAAGTCCATGGCGACATGGGTCCAGGGTTTTTCTGGCACAGGGAGAGGCTGAAGAAGGCCCAAGGGTTTGAGACGAGGAACCTTATCACGGGCACAGGCCAGCACAAAGTCCCTGACATCTTGAGCAAGGGTGGGCCACCAGTAGTAATGGGAGACCAGCTGTAGAGACCTAAGGACTCCAGGATGCTCAGCTGTTCAGGACGAATGTCCCCCCTTCAGGATTCTAGGCTGCAAGGCAGGCCGCACATAAGTCTTCCCGGGGGGCAAGTGTCCACGGGGGCAGCCACGACGAGCCGTTCAGGAGGGACTATGTGCTGAGGAGGAGACTCAAGACCCACCGTATCCGAGGCACGAGATAGGGCGTCGGCTTTGACGTTCTTCCCGGCTGGCCGAAAGTGTAGCAGGAAGTCAAAACGGGCAAAAAAGAGCGACCATCTGGCCTGCCGGGGATTCAGGCGTTGAGCCGACTGAAGATATAGGAGGTTTTTATGGTCGGTGAAGATGTCAATAGGGTGACGAGCCCCCTCCAACAGGTGACGCCACTCTTCTAGAGCCAACTTTATGGCCAGTAATTCGCGATCCCCTATGGTATAATTCTTCTCGGCAGGAGAGAAAGTTTTGGAGAAAAATCCACAAGTATGCAGTTTACCCGAGGAGGATCTCTGCAGGAGGACAGCACCGGCACCCACAGAGGAAGCGTCCACTTCCAGAATGAATGGGCGGTTCGGGTCCGGGCGAGACAGGACCGGAGCAGACGTGAATGCAGATGTGAGACGGTTGAAGGCTTCTTGAGCTTCGGGGGGCCAGGATTTGGGATTGGCGTTCTTCTTAGTTAGAGCCACCGGGGGAGCCACAAGCGTAGAGAAGTGTGGGATAAATTGTCTATAATAATTGGCAAATCCCAAAAATAGTTGAATGGCCCGAGGGCCCACCGGTTGTGGCCACTGCAACACTGCGGAGAGTTTTGAAGGATCCTTCCGGAGACCCTTATCAGAGACGATGTACCCTACGAAGGGTAACCTGGTACGTTCAAAGAGGCATGTCTCCGGTTTGGCAAAAAGCTGATGGGTGCGGAGTCGCCTGGGGACCTGGCGGACGTGGTGGCGATGAGTTACAAGGTCCGGAGAAAAAATTAGAATATCGTCCAAGTAAACAATGACACAGATGTAGAGTAGGTCCCGGAAGATCTCGTTGACAAAGTTCTGAAATACAGCAGGAGCGTTGCAGAGACCGAATGGCATAGCCAGATACTTGAAGTGGCCATCCCGCGTATTAAACGCCGTTTTCCACTCATCACCTTCTCTAATACGAATTAAGTTATAAGCACAGCGTAGATCCAGCTTGGAAAAGATTTTCGCGGCACGCAGGCGGTCGAAGAGTTCAGAGATCAAGGGCAGAGGGTAGCGGTTTTTTACCGTAATTTTATTTAAGCCTCGATAGTCGATGCAGGGCCGGAGAGACCCGTCCTTTTTCTCCATGAAAAAAAAGCCGGCTCCTGCTGGAGAGGAGGTCTTACGAATGAAGCCTTTACGGAGGTTCTCAATGATGTACTCAGACATAGCCTTAGTCTCCGGGACGGAGGGAGGATAGACTCGGCCCTGGGGAGGAGTACAGCCAGGTTGCAGATCTATGGGACAATCATAAGGCCGGTGCGGAGGCCATTCTTTCTGAAAAGACGTCGGCAAAGTCCCAGTATGGCATAGGTAGGCCTGGTGGAGGCTTGGTAGACTTCAGGGAGGCGACCCAAGGAGCAGGTTGCGGCTTCGACAGGCAACGCGAGAGACATGCGGAACCCCAACGCATGACTTCACCTGTGCTCCAGTCCAAGGTCGGGGTATAGTCTTGTAACCACCGGAGGCCCAGAAGGATTTCAGACGAGGATCGAGGCAGGACGAGAAGTTACAAAGTCTCCTTGTTAAGAGCCCCAATCTGCAAGGTGAGGGGAGCAGTGCGGAAGTGGATAGCTTCCTTAAGACATTCACCACTGACCGACGAGACGAACATAGGCTTCTGCAACGGAATCACGGGGAGACGAAACCTGGTCACAAGTTCGTGGCTTATGAAATTTCCAGCAGATCCTGAATCAATAAAGGCGGTGGCCTGAAAGGTGCTGTCCGGTGAAACACCAATACATACGGGCATGGTCAGACGGGGAGAGGCCGCTCTGACACCTAGGGTTGCCTCTCCTACAAGCCCTAGGTGTGGAAGTTTCCCGGGCGCACCGGACAGTCCCCAATAAAAGGGCCAGATCCGCCACAATAGAAGCACAGCTGCTTCAGACGTTCCTCCTGGGACAGATGGGCTCTCTCAACCTGCATAGGTTCTTCTTCGGAAAAATCGGAGGAGGAAGAGGTGGTCGCTGGAAAGTGGGTGCCAAGCGGGGCAAACGGCGTGGAAGGACGACCTCCCGTTGAAGGCGGAGCTCTTGTTGCCTTTCGGCGAACCAAATATCGACTCGACCGGCTAGGTGGATTAAGTCATCCAGAGCAGCTGGTAGATCCCGAGCGGCGAGCTCATCCTTGATTCGTCCCGAGAGACCTTGCCAGAACGTCGCCACCAAAGCTTCGTTATTCCAGTCCAGCTCCGAAGCGAGAGTGCAAAATTGCACCGAATACTGACCGACCGTGGTATCGCCCTGACGAAGCCGCAGCACTGCTGCGGCAGCCGAAGAAGTACGGCCTGGTTCCTCAAAGACCGTGCGGAACCCCTGGAGGAAGGCTTGGAGGTTAGCTGTCAGAGGATCCCCTCGATCCCATAGTGGCGTAGCCCAAGCCAAGGCTTCTCCAGACAAGAGGCTGATTATGAAGGCCACCTTGGCACGCTCTGTAGGGAATTGGTGCCCCATCATCTCGAAGTGGATGGAGCACTGGCTGATGAACCCACGGCATTTCTTGGGGTCTCCATCATAGCGTGAGGGGAGTGGCAGATGCAGAGAAGGTCCCGAAGCCGGAGCAGGTAGAGCAATGGATGCCGGAGCAACGGATGCGGGTGCGGTGGCGGCAGCCGGTAGAGGTAGATGGGCCGCAAGGTTCTGCATCATAGCCGCGAGCTGGTCAATACGTTGGCTCTGCCGTTGTGACATCCCGGAGGTCGGGCAGCGGTACCCTAGCGGAAACCATGGCCAGTTTGTACTGTAATGCGGAGGTGGATTCGCTGGACCACCGCAAGCGATGATAGTTAAGCCACGTCAGGGAGCGGAGTCTAAGTAGCCCCCGGTATTCACCAGAGCCCGCCGCAAAGCGGGATGGACTTGCTGCGACGTGAGACTACCAGGTCGCTACCCCGGCGTGACTTGCTTGCGATGGCAGCCAGGATACTGCGTGATACAGAATCGTAATCCAGAGACGTAGTTGGGGACAGGCAGGTGGTCAGGGCAGGCGGCAGAGGTTCGTGGTCAGAGACAGGCAGACGGTCAGGGCAGGCGGCAAACAGGCAAGGTCAGGAAACGTAGTGGAACGGACTGGTACACGGATAATCAGAAAGGACTAGAACATTCTCAAGACTTGCTAACGCACACGAACAAACTGGCAGAGAGTGCTGGGGGCGTATTCCTTATATAGGACCAGCGGCCGTCAATAAATAATTAACGGTGCGCTGGCCCTTTAAATCCAGACCAGCCGCCGCGCGTGCACCCTAAGCAGCGGGTAAGTGCACGGCGGCTGTCAGAGCCAGACACAGGAGCAGGGACTGATGAGTATGGGGTTTCCCGGCCAAGACTAGAAGGACAACGGCTGCGGGCAGCCGCGGCACCCGCGCCGGACCCCGTAAGTGCAGGGGGACGGCCGCGGCGAGCCGCAGCGCCGAGCACCGTGACACATATAATTGTTTATACAGATAAACGAGGCACCTTCAGGTATCTGGAAATTTCAGCCAAGGATGATCCAGTCTTGTGCAAGTCCACAATCCTGTTCCTGATATCTTAGCTGATTTATTTAGGCTTTCCCATGATGTTACACAAAGAAGCAGTGTGTTTCTGGTGTGCAATAAAATACTGTACATCCACAGCTGTATCTCTAATTAACTCAGATGTTGCCAATAAACCAAAAGCTTCCAAATTCACGACATCATTATATGGGCTGTCCCAAATTGTTTAAAGGCATAGTAATCCTAGTGTATGTAAACTTTTGACTTTGTAGAAAGTAATAAAAATGCCTTAAAAATTATCTCTCTCTCATTATTCTGGCATTTGGCAAAAATAAATAATTTTGGTAATGCTAGTTGACCTAAAATGGGCAAGGTTTATTCTGATTTCATGTCTTATTGATTCTGATGCTGATATCAGATAGTGAGAAAAACATGCATATGTTTCTTTTTATAAAGTGTATGTAAACTTCCGGTTTCAACTGCAAATGTGTCACAGTAAATATCATCATATTCATATCAATAAAATTTTTAACATAGATTTAATGATAACCCTTTTTGATACAATTAGCCACATTTATGAATGTTTGTATGCCAATTTTCTTATAAAGGACACAACGCTAGCTTTTTCAACATACTGTATAATTATGAACAAATCTCCCCCAAAATGCTCCAAATTCTGTGTAATGATGTCTGCTGGCTAACATATTTATCATCCATTAAATTTGATGGATGCAGAAAGATGCAGAAAGATAAATTCCTTAACTCAGGAACTCTGTGGAATACAGAGGACAATAATAGTATAATTATAAAGGTGACAAACAAGTGGAATATTTAGGTGACAAAATAAAATGTACAATCTACTGATAAGAAATTAAAACAGCAGATATAACGATAGTTAAGGGCATAAATGTTAATGCAATAAATAAGAGGACCTCCAAACTAATGCTAGATATCAGAAAACCACAAACCCATCAGTTTATATAGTGTTATTGCATCTAAGTGAGCCTCTTGAACCTCGGGCCCTAAAAAAAAATAGCTTTGGCTTCTACAGCTACAGCGACACCCATTGATTCTAATCTAAATTGAATGGCAAAAGTGACACAACAGGTAGTAGGTGTTGCGAACGGCTCTGCCTGTGCCCCCGCTACCGGGACGTGTGCCGCCGCTGCCCGGGTGTCGGGCGACGGGCGCACTCGTCCCCCTGCGGTACTCACCCGGCCATGCTCCAGTGTCTCTGCAGCCTCCTGCTGCCCAGCGCGCGCGTCCCCGTTCTCTAGGGCATGTGCGTGCCGGCTCTGTGAAATTTAAAGGGCCAGCACACTGGTAATTTGCTAATTGCCGGGCGCTGCCTCTATATTACCTGGGCGCTTCCGCCCACTCCCTGCTGGATCTTTAGTGCCTTGCCTATTGAGAAAGCGTTCCCAGTTGTCTAGTTCTGATCTTCCGTGTACCGTACCATTTGCTTCCGTCTCCTGACCACGAACCTCTGCCGCCTGCCCTGACCTTCTGCCTGTCCACGACCACGAACCATAGCCGCCTGTCCTGACCTTCTGCCTATCCCTGACTATGAGCCTACCTTACGATTTTGTACCACGCTATACCTCGGCTATCATCGCAAGCAAGTCGCGTCAGGGGTAGTGACCTGGTAGACTCCAGGATGGACTTGCTGCGGCGGGCTCTGGTGAAAACCGGGATCTACTTAGACTCCGCTCCCTGGCGTGGCTTACACCATCGCTTGCGGTGGTCCAGTGGATCCACTTCTACGTCCGGGACCGTTACAGTAGGTGCTAATTTGTCCAGGCTATGAGCCCTACAGGGAAATATAAAAAAAATGGCCAATACCTGAATCAACACAAATATAAAGTGTAGAGTGATATTACAAGGGAGACTAGTCAAAAACCGGGTGGAGTGGACATGTCTTCAAAAATAAATCCTATTGAGGATTTGTGGGGCATCCGTACACGGAAGGTTAAAGAGCATAAGGTCTCTAACATCCACCAGCTCCATGATGTTGTCATGGAGGAGTGGAAGAGAAATCCAGTGGGCACCTGTCAAGCTCTAGTGAACTCCATGCCCAAGAGAGTTAAGGCAGCGCTGGAAAATAATGATAGCCACACAAAATGTTGACACTTTGGGCACAATTTGTCCATTTTCAATTAGGGGTGCACTCACATTTATTGCCAGCAGTTTAGAAAACTTCTGGAATATGTGGTCTTATATGGTCCTATATGGTCATATGATTTATATTATTACACTTATTTCACATTGAGTATTTGTAAACGTTCACATGTGTCTATCTATCTATCTATCTATCTATCTATCTATCTATCTATCTATATAAATATATATATATATATATATATATATATATATATATATATGCAGTATATTTATTTGCACTTTGAATTTAATTATTATTCCTGATCATGTTTCTAACTTTAGATGCCTTTTTTCTACTCATGGTACTATAGAAACGGTATATGCTGTGCCCCCTGTCATCCACTTCCACCCTGTTTTCCCTGGTACCTTGCAGAATTCCATCTCCCCGTACTACGTGTACGATAAGGGGGTGATAGGTGATATACATTGTGGATTCCTTCTCTGGTCACTGTCAGATAGCTTGGTGTACAAAGAAGAGACTTCAATATCCGCACTCCTTTGTTGACACCTATTTAACCCTTTAATGACCATGGACCTATGAGTATGTTCCAGGGTCGCTAAGGGGCTATGTAGCTGGATCCCTACACAGCTGCCGGGTATCAGCTGCTGGCGCCATCCCGCGCTGTTTAACCCTTTAGATGCCATGGCAAACATGGCTGTGGCGTCTAAATGAATGAGAAGCGGTGCTGCACTCTGATCAGAGTCCCCAGGGTTCCAATTGGTTAACATGGCAGGTGGAAGCCTTGCAAAAGGCTTCCATCCTTGTTATTTTTTCTTTTTTACTACTTCCTGCCCCAGGCAGCAAATAGTAAAACTACCATCTCTGTACACCCATTGTAATACAATGCATTAGCCTGTATAAATGATAACACCCCATAGTGTTGAAGTACCCTAGGGGGAATAAAAGCTAAATTAAAAAAAAAATGTTTTAATGTGTAAAAAAAAAAAAAAAGTTCAAATCACTCCCCTCTTTACAAATTAAAAAATGAAATAATAAAAACTTTACACATATATGGTATCACTGTGTCCGAAAAAGTCTGATCTATTAAAATATGCCATTATTTATTTCGTACACCAAAATAGTGGTTATTTTGGTCATTTTATGTCCTCTAAAAACTGAAATAAAATTGATCAAAAGACTTGCATGTATTCAAAACTGGCACCAATAAAAAGTACACTTCAGCCTAGAAAAAAGTATTGGTTGCAGAAAATGGTGCCACGGCGCAAATTTCAAAGATCAAAAATATTTAGATTTTTATTTACGGTACCAAAACCCTACATGTTTGCTGTTGCGCGAATCATATCAACCTTCAGAATACAGAGAACACATCAGTTATACCGGAGAGTGAACTCCCTAACAAACCTCCCCCACAAACATGGCACAAGCACGTATTTATTTTCACATTTTGTCCAACTTGGAATTTTCTCAGTATATTCTATAGTACGATAACACCATTAGAAAGAAGCTCTTGTCGTGCAATATAAAAGCCCTCATATTCCTTGGGGTGGAAAAAATGGAAAAAAAGTTACGGCTCTGGGAAGGCAGGGAGGGAAAAACTAAAGTGTCAACCCAAAAAAAAAAAAACGCAAGGTCTTTAAGGGGTTAAAAATAAAGTCAGTCAAATCATGTATGAACTGATTGTGCTACTTTTTTTTTAAAAGGGTATTTGGGTGAATTTTTTAATTTTTTTCCCTAAGTTCAAATTCCTTTATTGAATTCTTCTACCCCTTTAAGCTTTCATTTTTAAGTATATATAGACGTTGAGCAGCAAATAGATTTATTTACCACGCAATCCCAAAACTGTCCAGAATTTAGACTGTGAGCCCAAATATGAATAATGACAATGTCTGTACGGCACGGTGCAATATAATAACGCAATATAAAATAAATAAATAAGATCTTCGTATGTTACTAGCTACATAGGACAATGTAAAGAGGCTGCCCCAGAATTAGGGCCTCAAAATTTTGAGTAGACCAGTTCTATACGTATAACGGGCGAATCCAAATTTTGGGTGAAATATTGGGGCTTTTCTGGGGGCATGTCACACCCATTATAGAATAGACACTTTAGTTTTCTTTGACTTCAAAACAAACAGTTCCCAACACCCGACCAATTAAAGGGTCTCCTAAGCCTGATTTGTCTTTGGGACTAGATTTCGCCTGAATGTATGACCTGCAAAAGAACAGGGTTCATACTGTCAAGGCGGCCCCGTGGACCTTTCCCCCCAACCCCCGGGGTGGGGTCAGCACCCTGAAAGGCCCGTTTAGGGGGAACGGGTTTTCCGCCCCCCTTTCTCCAGGGGAGGGGCCCCCGAGGGAGTTTAAAACATTCCCGTTAATGTTTAGGGGGGACTTTAATTGTATCCCCCCCCATTTGGATTTTTTTGGGTTTTTAGGTTTTGGGGTTTATCCGGTAAAATCCGTTCCCCCCTTCCCCGCCCGGGTTTTCCGCCGAATTTCCTCCAAAACCCTTGCCGTCCCCCCTTCGGCCCCCCCCACAGTTTTAACGTTTTTCCCCCGGCCCCCCCCGCCCCCCAAGAACCTCGGGGGTTGCCGGTAGAACGTTTTTTGCCGGGTCTTAAAACGGGGGACTTGTTTTTCCCCCAAAAGGTGGTTAATACCACCGCTTCTGGCCGCTCCAGAACCCGTCACACATAATTCTGGGCATTAAAACCCAAAAGCAAAAGAACGGAATAACCAAAAATTAAAGTCGCCAAGGAGTAAAAAAACAACTGTATGCCAAGGGAAAATTTTGGTTACAAGAGTTGGGGGGAAACCCGAAAGCCCCCCAAAATTTTGGGAAAAAATAATTTTGTTAAATAATTTGGGCAGATCACGTCTTTTTCCGGGTGCACAAGCCCAGGGTGGAAGAACGGGCCAGCAAAACAGAGGGATTTTGGTTGGCCAAAAAATGTTGGAGGAACCAAGAGGGGCCCCGCCAAAAACCCCGCTTAAACAAAAAAATTTCCCTGGGCAAAAGGGCAAAATACAAAAAAACTGAAGGGGGAGGTTAAAAGCTGCAGCGAAAGGGAAAAAAAAGTAACCAGGGGGGAAAACAATGAAAATTTGGGGAGTGGAAAACAGGAGGAAGCCACAGAATGGCACAATGACTGAAGGGGAGGTCACGCGGCAGCAGCATGGGGTCGGGCAGGCACAATGACACAGTGTGGAGGACACGAAACAGCCACGCAGCACATGAGGTCAGAAGTGGCAAAAAGACACAGTGTGGAGACAGGGCAGCAGCCACACACAGAAATGAGTCAGAGTGGCAAGAAGGAAAAAAAACAGGGAACCCACGGGCACAAGCAGCACAGGCCAGCAAATGAGGTCGGGCAGTGGCACAATACATTCGGGAGGGGGGCAAAACAGAAAGCCACAAAATGGCACAATACAAGGAGGTCAGGGCGGCACAGAGGGGTCAGGCAGTGGCACAATGACACGGGGGAGGACACGGCAGCAGCCCACAGCAGCACAGAGGTCAAAAGTGGCACAATGACACAGTGGTGGGGACACGGCAGCAGCCACAGCAGCAGCTTTAGGTTCAGAAAAGGGGCAGAATACACAGTTGGAGGAAAAGCAGCAGCCACAGCAGCAGCATAGGCAACAGGGCAAAAAACATTCTGGGGGTGGCAAAACAGTATTAGGCCACAGAGTGGCACAACACCCCCGTGTAGAGGTCACAACAGCAAAAAAAGAGTCGGCATGGCACAAGACATTCTGGAGGGGGAAAAAACAGGGGAACCACAGTCCCCACAATACGGAGCGGAGGTCACGGCGGAGCAGCAGAGGTCAGCGTGGCACAATACACAGTGTGGAGGACAGGGCAGCACCACAGCAGCAGAAAGGTCAAAAGGGCAAATGACACATTTGGGGAGGACACGGGCAGCAGCCACAGCAGCAATGAGGTCAAATGGCACAATGACATTGGAGGGGCAAAACAATAGGCAAAAGGTGGCACAATACACAGGTGGGGCACCGCACAGTTGGGGTCAGGCATGGCAAAAAAGACATTCTGGAGGGCCAAAAACAGGGGGAAGCCACAATGCACAATAAGAAGGGGGGGTCACGGGGCACACATGATTCAGGCAGTGGCACAATGACACATGTAGGACACGCACAGCCACAGCACAGCATGGGGAAAGGCCAATACACAGTGTGGAGGACACCAGCACCCCACACAGCAGGGGTAAAAAAAGGGGCACAATGAAAATTGGAGGGGGGAAAAACAGAGAAGGCAAAAAGGGGCACAATGACAAGGGGGGGGGCAGGGCCCCCAAAAGCAGAATGAGGTCAGGCAGTGCACAATGACATTCTGGGGGTGGCAAAACGGAGGAACCACAGAAGGCACAATGACTGAAGTAGGTCACGGGGCCCGCACTGAGTCAGGCGGGGCAAAATGACACAGTGTGGAGGACAGGGAAAACAGCCACAGCGCAGCATGAGGTCAAAGGCACAATGACAAAAGTGTGAGGACACGGCGCACCAAAGCGCACATAGAAGGCAGGGCCAAAAGACACTGGGTGGAAAACAGGAAACCCACAGAAATGCAAATGCTGAAAACGAGTTCACGGCGGCAGCAGAATGAGGTCAGGGCAGTGGCACAATGACTTTCTGGAGGGGCAAAACAGGAAAGCCACAGAAGGCACAATGACTGAGAGGGGAGGTCACGGGGGGCAGCAGCATGGGGTCGGCAGTGGCACAATGACACAGTGTGGAGGACAGGCAGCACCACAGCAGCAGCATGAGGTCAAAATACAAAAAGACACATTTGGGGGGGACACGGCGGGCAAAACAGCACAGCAGAGGTCAGAAAGGGCAAATGACACAGTGTGGGGGACACAGCAGCAGCCACAGCAGCACCATGAGGTCCCAGAAAGTGGCCAGAATGACACAGTTGGAGGACACGGAAGCAGCCACAGCAGCAGCATGAGTCGGGCAGTGGCACATGACTTTCTGGAGGTGGAAAAACAGGAGGAAGCCACAGAATGGCACAAGACTGAGAGTGGGGGCCCCGGGGGGCAGCAGATGGGCAGGCAGTGGAAAATGACACAGGGGGGAGGACAGGGCAACAGCCATAAACAGCATGAGTCAAAAGTGGAAACAAGACACGTGTGGAGGGCACGGCGCAGCCACAGCACAGCATGAGGCAGGCAGGGCACAATCATTCTGGAAGGGGCAAAACAGGGGAAGCACAGAAGGAACAAGACTGGAGGGGAGTCACGGCGGGGGCAGCTGAGGTCAGGAAGTGGCAAATGACACAGTGGGAGGACACGGCAGCACCACAGCACACATGTGGTCAGAAAGTGCACAATGACACGTGGGGAGGACACGGCAGCACCACAGCGCACAGAGGTCAAAAGTGGCAAATGCCCCACAGTTGGAGGACACGGCACACCCACAGCACAGCAGAGGTAAAAACAGGGGGCACAATAAATTCGGGGTGGCAAAACAGGGGGGAAGCCACAGGTGGCACAATGACGAGAGCGGAGGCACGGCCCGGCAGCAGCATGAGTCAGGCAGGGGCACAAAAACAGTGTGGAGGACCGGCACAGCCACACCAGCAAGGTCGAAAGTGGCACAATGACACAGTTTTTGGGAGGACACGGCAGCATCCACATCAGCAGCATGATGTCAGAAAGAGGCACACTGACCAGTGTGGAAGGACACGGCACACCCACAGCAGCACATGGGGTCAGCAGTGGCCAAAAACATTCTGAGGGGGCAAAACAGTATTAGGCCACAGAGTGGCACAACACACATATAGAGGTCACAACAGCAGCGTATGAGGTCAGGCATGGCACAATGACAAATTCTGGAGGGGGCAAAAAAAAAGTAGGCCACAGAGGGGCACAATGACAGAGTTTTGAGGTGCGGGGGCGGGACAACACTTGATTTCAGAGAGTGGCACAATGCACAGTGTGGATGTCACGCAACAGCAACACAAACAGCATGAGGTCTTAGAGGGGCACAATGACAGAGTGTTGAGGTGGGTGACAAACCGGGCCCGGGTAAAGATGGGGTAGGCAATGGAAAACGGGCAGCAGTATGTGGCATCAGGGGGGGGTTGCACATAAATAGTCTGAGGAGTAGTTTGAACCAGACTGACCCAAGGCATTGGTGTGGGGAAATCCGGGCCCGATCCACCCCCTGATTCATTTTGACAAAGGTCATTTCTTCCACATTTCCCGTGGACAAGCGGGTTCCCTTTGGGGGTTTAACATGGCCCCCCCCTCACGAACACCCGCTCTGATGCCACACACGGGCCGGGGGCAGGACAGCTTCTCCACTGAAAACCGGGCAATTTTGGGGCTACACATCCATTTTGGCTGCCCAGTATCCAGGGGATTTTTCTAACTAGGGGGCAAGTGCTGTCCAAGTGGGCCACAACCTGTTGGCGGGGACTGCCCCAGGCCTCTGCTCTCTGGCACTGCCCTCCCACTAGGGGGGTAAAGGGAAGCTGCCATCAGTGACTCCAATTTGGGTTTACTACTAATGGGGCGGGTACGCCCCTAACCCCCCCCTTTCCCCCAGCACCCCGGGCAGTATACGGACGCTGAGGAAACCCCCCCGGTCAGACCTGCCCAAGGAGGGACGATGCCGCACAAGGCCAGCGGGCCAAAATGATTACGGGGAAAATTTCCCCTTTGTATTTGAGTTTGTCTTTCCCCCCAATACTGGGAAAAAGGCCCCTTTTCGACCGGTAGCGACGGGCCAATAGGGGGAACCAAATTTACCTCTGCGGGTGCTGAATTCGGCTGTCACTAGCCAGGGAAATAACATGCTGCGGGCCATCTGCACAAGTGACCTGAGGGGCCCCTCCCCCATTTCACTGTGCGCCACGGTGCTTTTGGGGTCACCGCCTCGCTTCCTCACTCCATCCACCCCTCCACTGTCCTGCTCCTCCCTCTTTTCACCTGGTTAAAAATCCACCATTTCACCCAACAATTTTTTGCTTTCCAAAGTCCTCCTCCTCCTCCTCCTCCCCTTCCTCCATTTTAGTCCCCCCACCGGGCTCATTTGGGCCACGAGATTAGTCTCACGTTTCCCTCCCCTCCCGACAGATTTTCAGCATCGTTCCAGGACATGAAGCATGGAATGACGTTATTCATCCCCTAGTCCTGGGGACGACAAATAAGTCGCCCCCCGAATGTCCTCAACAAACGGCAGGTGTCACGCATGAGCGCCACTGGCTACATCAAAGTTCACAGGGGAACTTTTGTCTGCCCGGACATCAAAAAACTTAAGGCCTTTCTCGTTCATACAGTCGGTCCAACGTGCAGGCTGGGAAATTCCAATGGGGGGGAAACATCGAATCAAGTGTGTTGGGGGGGGGCCGTTCTGCTCTCAACTCGAGGGGGTGTTCCGGCTTTGTACGAATGGATAAAGTGCATGCCGTTTTTCCCGGCCATTTTCAAATGTTTTTGAAAATCGGTGGAAAACTAGGAAACCTTTCAAACCAATTGAACCATGCGCCATCAGGGTGCAGGACCTCCCTCCCGGGGAGCCACACCATTTTCCTCCATTGTCCGTCACCATTGTTCCGATTTTTCAGTTGCACGGAGAAAACACACACGATTTCTTTTTGAAAGACGCGGGCAGTTCCTCCCCTGTGTGACTTTTCGCCGGGGGCAAACCAGGTGTAGAACTGGTACACCGCTGTGCCCTACACAGTGGTTGATGGAGCATATTGTGGAGGCTGAGATGGGGGTGATGGTGGGGGGGAGGAGCGACATTGGCCAGGTGCAGAGTTTTGACAACGGGAGGAGAAAACGGGGTCTCTTGTCCCAAATTGTTGGTGTGCCTGGGCAGGAAGCACATTTACCCCGGGGCCGTAAAGGACATGTACGGCCCTGACCGTAGTTACACCCAACGTCCCGCTGCCGTGCCCTGGAAAAAACCCTAAGCTCAAGGGCGACCCCCCTTCTGTTATACATATTTATGAAGTGCTTGTACTGCCCTTTTTTGGGAAAAAATTACGGCTTTTGGGAAATCACCATCTCGGGTCGGCACAAGGGCCCAAAAGTTCTTTGAATGGTGCAGAGTCCACCCTTTGGAAAGGGAGGGACTGCAATACAAAAACTTGGACGGACACCTCACTCTGCACCTTAGATGGTTGGACGCATACTGTTTTCTCTTGCAATCGCCTCGCTGAACGACTGCTGGCGCCATAGTAGGGGAAGCAGGAGCATCTGGACCGGGGGATGATTCAAAGAGAAAAAGCTCCCTTCTGCAGGGTGGTGGGCCCTTGACTGGCTCAAAGGCATGCGTGCCACGGGCGTTGCTGCTGCTGCTGTTCTGCGGCGGCAGGATGGACCACCACATCGAGCCACTTTTCCCCGGGCCACCGGAGGTGACGCTGCGTGTTGACGCAGGGCCGTGGTGCCAACGTTAGCTCCCGGCCACCTTCACTTTCGCTTTCAGATTCTACATATCCCATATTCGGCTCCTCCGTGTCTTTGCAAAGAACTGCCCCCCCCATATTGGATTTTTACCCCAACGCTCCGCACGAGGACTACTGCTGCCGCTGCCTCCTGAGCCCCCCTGCCCCCACTTTCTTGGACTGTGAAGCGGTTTTTACCCTGTTTTTCCCCTGGCTCCCGACCCAAAAACTACTGCACCGCTTACTCACGGCCACCGACCCACTTGCTGGCGCGCCGCTGCCACGCCAAGCTGATGCCCTCTTCTCCTGACAGATGAAGCCCTTGCCTCACCCCCGCTCCCAAGTGATCGGCTCACATCATTATTTTATTCATCGTCACTGCTGTCCCATCACCTCTGGTATGCCGAGGCTGACCTCTCACAAAATACCCCCATGCCCCTCTCCACATCTATACTTTGTCGCCACTGCAAGAAGCAGGGATATTGGCCCCCAAATTTTTCGCGCCAATAGCTGCTGACTGCCCCCTCAAAATTGTTTATCCTCGCTATATAGTGGCGCGAGCCCCAAACCCCATAGTAAATTTTGGGCTGAGGGAACCATGGGACAGAGGGGGCTGAGGGCAGGGGAGGGGCCCCTGACCCGCTCCCGGGGCCCCCAACTAAGGGTTTTCGAGGGTTCCCCCGACTCTTGGCGGGGTTGTCAGATGCATCTGGGAGGAAGGAAATCTAGTCAACCAATCAAGAAACCCTTGGGTTTTTTGAACAACACACGGCCGCTAGAACACGGGATTTTTGGGCCCCACCGATTGACCCCGCGCGACTCCCCCTTTTTCTGGCTGCGACCTGGGCCCGTTCCGGGAAGTTTGTGCCACTGCCACCGCAGGGGGCAGAGCCTGCCACCTCTCTGTCTGACATACTTTTTTCAAAAGTACAGCCAAAGTTTTTTGAGATAAACTGTATATAAAAATATACACCCTTTTTTGACTCCCCAAAAGAACCCGAACAAGCTTTGGGAACCCTTGATATAATTGCGCTCCAAAATGGCCAGGAAAAATTTACTTTTATTTCGTTTTAAAAACACGTGGGTTTTTCTAAAGTAAAAGCACAAAAAGGCTTAATTACCTTTGGGCATGAATTAGGCACAGGGAAAAAAATATATATTTTGGCTTGAAAAAACGGTTTATTTTTGTCACACACCACAAAAAAAAGCTTAATTAACCCCTGGTGTAAAATTTTCCAAAGAAAATTTAGCCGCACAAACTATACTTTGTAGCTTTAAAATTGCGTGTTTTTCTACGCCCCACAACAAAGAACGTTTTTAAATTTAAACCCTTTGCTTTTGAATTACTACAGGAAAAAAAAATTTTTTTATATTTTGGCTAGAAAAACGGTTTTAAAATTTTGTCACAACCCAAAACAACGTTTAATTTTAACCCCTGATGTAAATTGGCCAAAAATTGAGCCCACAAAATATACTTTTTAGCGTGTTACAATTGGTGTTTTCTACGCCCCCAAACAAGGATACAGTTGAATTTAACCTTTGCTTGTGAATTTGGGTACAGGAAAAATTATATATTTTGGGGGAAAAAGACGTTTTTTGGGGCACACACCAGCAAAACAACGCTTTAATTCCCCGGTGTAAATTGCGCCAAAGAATTTACCGCACAAACTAGTACTTTGTACGTGTTACAATTGGTTTTTTCTACCCCCACAACAAGGATACGTTGTAATTAACCTTTTTCTGTGAAAATTGCTACAGGAAAAATGTAAAAATTTTTGGCTTGAAAAAACGGTTCCCTTTGGTCAGCACCCAGCCAAAAAAACCCCAGGAAATTGCTTACCCCGTGGAAATGTTTTTAAATTGCCCCCCAAAAAAGGAAATTGAATTCCGCAAACTAAAAAAAAATTTTTTTTGGGGGTTTAAAAAAAGGTTTTTGGGGGAAAAAAACCAATTTTTTCCCCTGTTTTCCCAAAAAAAAAACAACGGCCAACCACCCCCAAAAAAAGATACAGTTGTAATTAAAACCCTTTGCTTTTGAATTAGGCTACAAAAAATGTATTTTTTTTGGCTTGAAAAAACGGTTTCTTTTGGGGCAGCACCCAGCAAAACAACCTTAATAACCCCCGGAGTAAAATTGCCCAAAGAATTGAGCCCCACAAACTAGTACTTTGAAACTGGGTTTCAATTGCTGTTTTCTACGCCACACACAAGAATACAGTTGTAAAAAAGCCTTTGCGGAATTGGCTACAGGAAAATGTATATATTTTGGGGTTTAAAAAGACGGTTTTTGGGGTCAGCAAAACCACAAAAAACGCTAATTAACCCCTGATGTAAATTGCGCCAAAAATTTAGCCGCACAACAGTACTTTTTAGCGTGTTACAATTTCCTGTTTTTTTAAAGCACACAACAAGAGTACATTTTTAATTACCTTTGCTTTGAATTTAGGCACAGAAAAATGTATAATTTTCGTTTAAAAAAAAACTTTTTTTGGGGGCAGCACACCAGCAAACAACTATTTAACCCCTGGGTGTAAATTTCGCAATAGAATTGAGCAGCCCCAAAAATTAAGTTGTATTTTTATCGAAAAACGCGTTTCTTTAAATGAATACAACAGAACTGCTTTGATCCCGCTTGGGAAAATTGAATGTAAATTTTCAGCGCATGGAGCACACTGGATTTCAGACCATTACCCCAAAAAAAATTGAAAAAAACATTTAAAAGAACAGTCTCTGGACAAGCTAAAACCCCACAGAAAAACGCATATAAAATCAATTCTTCAGTAAGAGCTATCAGCCGGGCGCACCTTCCCGATAGTACAGGAAGCGGTATGACCCCAGCTCGCGCCGGGCTTTTATAGGCGGTGACGCACAGAATCCCCCCCGGTCTCTGATTTGGGTTCACCTCTGCACATGTCAAAACAGGGAAAAGCCCTTTTCCTCCCAAGTGCTTTCCCATGTAAAGCCCTGTGCTTTTCAGCCTTTATCAATCAAAAAACACACTTTGTTTACCCGAAGTACCACAAAGTTCGACTTTTGTTCCGAACCGAAGTTTTCCTGAAATTCTAAAAGAATTCCATTCGTTAAATCAAATTTGCCCATCTCATTACTAAAAACTCTACTAAACCAGAAACTGTTTAGGTGAAAAAAAAAAGAATCCAGGTACACTTCCAACAGCAAAACGCAATTTTTCATTCAAATTTTTAGCTCAACAAACCTTTTCCCAGTTTTAGGGGGTATCATTATGTACATGTGATTTTAGGCGATTAAAAAATATTATATTTTGTAATAGGTTTTTACTGTTATAAACATGTTTTTTATAGTACACAGTGTTGTGGATCTCATAAAACCATGAAAAAGCAACATGTTGATAAAGATAGATAATACAATAATAATATATAATAATGTTATACATTATAAAATAAGTTGAATTATGCAGAACCATATGTTTGGATATATTTCTCTTTTAGAGGAAGTGGAATAGTCCCAATGTGTCCTATCTTACAGTTTCATTTGGTATCCATCTTGATTTTTTTCATTTCTTTTAAGCGTTTAACAATATAATATCTATGGCCATCTCCATAATTGGTGTTTGGAGTTCATCATTTTATTTGTATTTTTTTACTCGCTTAAATCACGACTTATTTGAAAGTAGAGGACCCTGAGCAAGTGCCTTGTTGGTTTTTGGTTGGAAGAACAGCAACAGTAAAAGAATGAAATCCACTACGAGGGCAAAGCAAATATGCTATTTTTATTACAATTCCAGAATGTTTTTATGTTGACTCAGTATCCTCAGGCATTCAAAACTAATGATATTTCTGTATGTAGGCAGACAAGACCAAGTCATTTGATAGGTTAAAATACTCAGTTCATTATCACCATAATATGACTACTAAGGCTCTCTACACACCTATTAAGGATTTTCACACCTCTAAATAGTAACATAATACATGTACAAAATAAGCAGGAATAAGGGAGGACTGTGTAATGTGTTCTGGGAGCTGCTACCTCTGCACCCCATTTTCTCTTATTGGTAAATATTCGAATGTATATATTTATAACATATACAGAAAAATATAGCATGCTTTCATATACTTTGCAAAAAAATCTTTTAATGCTTCAATTTATATGTGGAACCATTTCTGTCATCACTACTACAGTGCAATATAAAACATCTGAAAAAACCAGGTGAGCATCGATAGCATATTTCTTCCACAACAGATTAAAACGGATAATATAGTTATCCTATTTTGGTGTTTTAAGAAGAATGATTGGAACTTATGGGGGACATGTAAATGAAAACTGTCTAAGGTCCTCAGACTTTCTTTTTTTTGCTCATATTAACCAATCAGAGCGGGCCACCATTCATTTTATCAATGCACTATAAGAAAATAAAAGGGTAGCTTTCACCCCCCCTGATTGGCTTTTATGGACAACAAAAAGAAAAAAAAACCCCAAAAAAAAGAAGACAGTTTTCTCAATACATGAAGCTCTATGTGGTTAAAGGATGTGTGTGTTTGCATATGCATTCCACCATGTCACACATGAAGCTCATCATTATTATGCCAATGTATTAGGTGGTGTAAACTCCAATTTCTGGGTTTAATTTTATTGTCTGCACATAGGGGGAGAGAGGGGGAGTGGGCTGCCTCCATTAGTCTTGCAAACCCCCCCCCCCCCCCCAAATCCATTCAGGCTTTTTTTTTTTTTGGTTTTTTTATTAGAGCAGATTACAGCATGTGACCCTAGTGCCTTGAAAGTAGATGAGGCTGGAAATGGCACTTGAATAGGTGAATTGTGTAGAAGTAAGGTCCCTAAATCTCAACTGGAGCCCTTCTTGCCATTAGAGGATGGGGCTCACAGTTCAGATGTGCTTTAAGAGCCCTTATATGTTTTCATATTTATCACATAAGCATAAAAATGCCCACTTTGAAATCATTCATATAATTAGTGTTTTTGTCTGTAGCGGATGCAAAGTGCTGCTTGCAGTCCTAGATTTTTTCTGTGGTTTTTTTGTGTTTAAAGCAGCATCTACACTGTGTTCCAAATTATTATGCAAACTAGATTTACGAGTCATAAAGATGTAATTTTTGGTATTTCAATAAAACTCATGGATAGTATTGTGTCTCATGGCTTTTTGTATCACTGAAATCATCTCTAAACAACTGTTATGCTTAGTTTGCCTGGTGTGCCCGATTAAAGGAAACCTACTTATGAAAGACGTTTCACATTATTAAGCAGGCCACAGATTTCTACCAAGATGGGGAAGAAAAAGGATCTCTCTGCTGCTGAAAAGTGTCAAATAGTGCAATGGCTTGGTATGAAAACATTAAATATTTCACAAAAACGTAAGTGTGATCATTATACTACAAAGGGATTTGTGGCTGATTCCGAGCACAGACAATTTAATTGGATTAATAGAGCAGCTGGCCAAAAACAATTACAAAGCAGCAAATATGTATTTGAAGCTGCTCGTGCCTCTGGAGTCCTGGGAGTTTAAGGTATAGGATCCTCCAGAGGCAGTTGTCCATAAACCTACTATTTGGCCACTGCTAACCAGTGTTGACAAGCAGAAAAGGTTGAAGTGGGCATACCCATACAGAAGACTCATTTTGAAACAGTCTTGTTTACTGATGAGTGCCATGCAGCCTTGGATGGTCCAGATGAATGGAGCAGTGGATGATTAGGACCGGAATCACAGGGAAAGAGCTGGTAGACCCCTTTAGGATTCCTGAAGAAATGAAAGATCTCTACAAAGTATAGAGAGTTTCTGACTGACCCCTTTCTTTCCTGTTACAAAAAAGAAGAATTGTTTTCTTCTGTAGTAAAATCATCTTCATTCAGACAATGAACATCTGATGCTGCAAAAAAGACCACTACGTCCATTAGCTGCTATGAGTGGTATAAAAGGAGAGAAACTCATGTTGTGGCCACCATCCTCCCTAGACCTCAACCCAATTGAAAATGTTTGGAGTATCTTCAAGCAAAAGATCATGGGAAGCTATTCAGACATCAGCAAAGAAAATCAGGCGAGAAACTACCAACAACCTCACAAATTTAATGGATACCAGAATTGTAAGGTGATATTTAATAAGGGGTTTTTATGTTAACATGTAACTGGCCTGTTAGGGTGTATTTGATTGAAATAACTTTAGATTTCAGTAAAAGTGATCTCAAA